>LT669793.1:27574113-27834015 GCA_900128785.1 Arabis alpina | reverse complement strand
TAGTTTTTTGAAATTGGTGAGTTATAGCCTTCGAGTTTTGAAATATTATCCTAAAAAAATAAAACTTGTAATTGTAGGTTTAATTAGATATTCTTTCACCATACCCAATAGTCGAAATAGTTTAGCTTCGATTTTGGACATATTTCTTAAAAAATTTTGAACTAACATCAAACCGTATTAGTTATTTGAATTTGTACGTTATAGCCTTTGAGTTTTGAAATATTTTGCTAAAAATTAAATTTGTATTTGTAAGTATAATTAGATACTCTTTCACCATACCAAATAGCCAAAATAGTCTAGCTTCTATTAAGGATACATTTCATCATCTTTTTGAATCAACATCAAACCGTACTAGTTTTTTGAAATTGGTGTGTTATAGCCTTCGAATTTTGAAATATTATCCTACAAAAATAAATTTGTAATTTTAGGTTTAATTAGATACTCTTTCATCATACACAATAGTCTAAATAGTTTGGCTTCTATTTTGGACATATTTCTTCATTTTTCAGAACTAACATCAAACCGTACTAAAAAATTAAATTTATATGTGTATGGTTAATTAGATACTCTTTCACCAGACCAAATAGCCAAAATAGTCTAGCTTTTATTTTGGACACATTTCATCATCTTTTTGAATAACCATCAAACCGTTCTAGTTTTTTGAAATTGGTGAGTTATAGCCTTCGAATTTTGTATATATTATCGTAAAAAAATAAATTTGTAATTGTATCTTTAATTAGATACTCTTTCACCATACCCAATAGTCGAAATAGTTTAGCTTCTATTTTGGACATATATTTTCATTTTTTGGAACAAACATCAAACCGTACTAGTTTTTGAAATTTGTATGTTATAGCCTTTGAGTTGTGAAATATTTTGCTAAAAAATAAAATTTGTATTTGTATGTAAAATTAGATACTCTTTCACCATACCAAATAGCCAAAATAGTCTAGCTTCTATTATGGACATATTTCATCATCTTTTTGAATCAACATCAAACCGTACTAGTTTTTTGAAATTGGTGAGTTATAGCCTTCGATTTTTGTATATTATCCTACAAAAATAAATTTGTAATTGTAGGTTTAATTGGATACTATTTCATCAAATCCAATAGTCTAAATAGTTTGGCTTCTATTTTGGACATATTTCTTCAATTGTTTTGAACTAACATCAAACCGTATTAGTTTTTTGAAATTGTAGGTTATAGCCTTTGAGTTTTGAAATATTTTGATAAAAAAATCAGATCTATATGTGTATGGTTAATTAGATACTCTTTCACCATACCAAATAGCCAAAATAGTCTAGCTTTTATTTTGGACACATTTCATCATCTTTTTGAATAACCATCAAACCGTTCTAGTTTTTTGAAATTGGTGAATTATAGCCTTCGAATTTTGTATATATTATCGTAAAAAAATAAATTTGTAATTGTAGGTTTAATTAGATACTCTTTAACCATACCCAATAGTCTAAATAGTTTGGCTTCTATTTTGGACATGTATTTTCATTTTTTGGAACTAACATCAAACCGTACTATTTTTTGAAATTTGTATGTTATAGCCTTTGAGTTGTGAAATATTTTGCTAAAAAATAAAATTTGTATTTGTAAGTAAAATTAGATACCCTTTCACCATACCAAATAGCCAAAATATTTTTGCTTCTATTTAGGACACATTTCATCATCTTTTTGAATCAACATCAAACCGTACTAGTTTTTTGAAATTGGTGAGTTATAGCCTTCGAGTTTTGAAATATTATCCTAAAAAAATAAAACTTGTAATTGTAGGTTTAATTAGATATTCTTTCACCATACCAAATAGTCGAAATAGTTTAGCTTCGATTTTGGACATATTTCTTAAAAAATTTTGAACTAACATCAAACCGTATTAGTTATTTGAATTTGTACGTTATAGTCTTTGAGTTTTGAAATATTTTGATAAAAAAATAAGATCTATATGTGTATGGTTAATTAGATACTCTTTCACCATAACAAATAGCCAAAATAGGCTAGCTTTTATTTTGGACACATTTCATCATCTTTTTGAATAACCATCAAACCGTTCTAGTTTTTTGAAATTGGTGAATTATAGCCTTCGAATTTTGTATATATTATCGTAAAAAAATAAATTTGTAATTGTAGGTTTAATTAGATACTCTTTCACCATACCCAATAGTCGAAATAGTTTAGCTTCTATTTTGGACATATATTTTCATTTTTTGGAACAAACATCAAACCGTACTATTTTTTGAAATTTGTATGTTATAGCCTTTGAGTTGTGAAATATTTTGCTAAAAAATAAAATTTGTATTTGTATGTAAAATTAGATACTCTTTCACCATACCAAATAGCCAAAATAGTCTAGCTTCTATTATGGACATATTTCATCATCTTTTTGAATCAACATCAAACCGTACTAGTTTTTTGAAATTGGTGAGTTATAGCCTTCGATTTTTGTATATTATCTGAAACGACCCGACCCGTTTTTTTTTTTTTTTTTTTAAACAATAAGCTCTTAGTCTCAGACTAGCATTCCCATAAATGCTTGTCCTCCACAACCAAGCCACACAAACAAACAATCAACAGCGGATAACACAATAATTAAACCAAGTATTCCATTTCATTAAAGATACTAAACCAGTTCCACACATTACCAAATCACTAAAACCAACAACCTAGCGGAGTTCTAAAACAGAAAGGAAAACAATAACAAATCACACAGCAACACTAAACCGAGACCCTAGATCATCTCCCTCTTCGTTGCCATGATTCCACGATCACAATTTGCCTTTACCTGCACCACATGGTTAAAAGAGATGCGTGAGTATTATCACAAATACCCAGTGAGACGGTCCTCCCATCTACGACTGCGCACACAGACGCGATGGATCCGCTCAGGCAAACACGCATCAAACAATACACAAAACAATCACAACAACACGGCTCAACCACAGCCCAACAGGCAGCCTGTCGATCGACACTACCACTAGGTGTCGATCGACAGCCCTGTTCGCACCTGTCGATCGACACACCCACGGTGCCTGTCGATCGACAGCTCAACTGGACCCTGTCGATCGACACAACCTCTAGGTGTCGATCGACAGCTCCTCGATCACCTGTCGATCGACACAACCTCTAGGTGTCGATCGACAGCCTCGTGTGACCCTGTCGATCGACACACCCTAGGGCTGTCGATCGACAGGTCGTCGCAGATTCATAGGAGATCGATCAATTATCCTCTCGGATCGACTCCTCCTCTGCGATAACACGAAACCTGCACAACAAACACAATCCAACAATCCATACACCACAAAACACACAGAAACAACATCAATTATCACAATCAATCAGTTTTAACCTACCACCATACAACCCTAACGAATCCACCGGCCCAGAAGCCATGGTCACGCACTCACCTTAGATTTTCGGATAGAATTTGCTGGATTATGAGGCTAGAAACAGATTCAGCTACAATCACCACAAAATTCCTCTTCAAATCGATCAAGAACAAAACCCTAATCCACAAACTATCAGGAACAAGAGAAACTCCTCTCAAACTCTCTGTTTCTGATTTCTGGGACTTTGGTTCGCTCAAATGCGGCCAAAAACCCTTAAATACGAAGCCCTAGGGTTTACCCAAACCGGCCCGGTCCAATTGAACAACTTAAATCGAACCAGAAAACCAGCCAATTCGAGCACCTGTCGATCGACAACCACTAGGTATGTCGATCGACAGCCCTTAAGAGCCCTGTCGATCGACAGACACCAAGTGTGTCGATCGACAGCCCCTCCATTTCCTCAAAAAAATGGTTTACGGGCGTCACAATTCTCCCCCACTAAAACTGGATTCGTCCTCGAATCCTCTAACACTACCCACCAATCTACCCTGGCCTAACCCGCCAGCAACACCGGAGACTACATCTCCCAGACCTTCCCGAGGTTCACATCCGTCCTATGCACATAGACCCGTCTCAGACATTGATTGCCCATAGCTCATAACCACCATCTAGCTTCGGGATCGTCACCCCTCAGCTCTAGGTGTCTAGTATCAACCCACCTCAGTCCGCGCAGTCCTGACGGTGTTCGATACTCAACCATCTCCACACACCTCAATCCATCAAGACACACAGTCTATCAAGCTCTCGGTATGTAAAGATCTGCCAGAGGTCGCAACCTCCAAAACCATCCCCATACCCTCACGATCTCAGTCCGCGCAGTCTTGACGATCGATCGGTATGCAGGGAACCCACTGTCCCCCGGAGAGACGCATCTCTCAAGATCTGCCAAGAAAGACCGAGGTCTAACTCTGAGCTACGCAATCAATTCCTAACGTCTATAATGCACCTCTGACCGGAACTACCTCCTAAGGTCTCACATGATATTCCCCTCCCGGAATACCATCACAAACGTGATCCTCACAGATCACCCGGACCATCCCTCACCTCGGATGTCCCTGCAGAGTCCCTCCGGAACTAGACAGTTCTACCTACCGTAAAACTTCTATTCCGAGACTCTCTCTCACACACACACACACAAACCGTTAGAGTCTCCACCGAAACTGGCAAGTTCTATCCGCAATAAAACTTCCATTTCGGGGTTCTCTAACCACAAACACATGACTCTCAAGTCAAACACATAAGAAAAACACTTTCTTATTCACTGGAAAAATGTCATAATCATTACAACTTTAATGAAAATACAAAAATCCACAACCAAAAACCTCACCACACACGGTGATCACAACACCAAAACTGAAACTGGGAACCACAAAGCAAAACGAATTCACTCTTCTGCTTGCTTCTCGAACCACTTCTTGAACTTCGTTTTCATCTTGGCCTCTGGTTCCCAAGTCTCCTCCTGAATACCGTCACAGTCCCACAAGACTCTCAACAACGGCACTCTCTTCCGGCGCAGAACCTTGATACTTCTCTCAAGGATCCTAACCGGCCTCATCCCAACAGTCAGATTTGGCTGAAGATCTGCGGGAATCGTCACTGCTACCTCCTCAGAAGCATGCAAGCATCTCCTGAGTTTCGAAACGTGAAACACATCATGGAATTTCTCCATAATCGGAGGCAGCTCCAACCGATAAGCAACTGGTCCCACACGTTCCACCACCCGGAACGGACCCATGTACCTCGTACTCAGCTTATCCTCGGATATGGACCTGTTCAGACCCCGCATCATCGCCATCTTGAGATACACTCGATCTCCGACTGCAAACTCCAACTCTTTCCTTCTCCTATCGGCATAACTCTTCTGCCGATCCTGAGCCTCTTTCATGTTCAGCTTCACAACACGGATCTTCTCCGTCGTCTCCTGAACAAAATCAGCCCCAAAGATGCTCCTCTCCCCCACTTGGGTAAAACATAGCGGAGTACGACATGGCCTCCCATACAACGCCTCAAAAGGAGCCATTCCGATACTCGCCTGAAAACTGTTGTTATATGCGAACTCCACCAAACTCAAGTGATCCGCCCAATGACCACCCCAATCTAGCACGCACATCCTCAACAGTCTTCCAGTGTCTGAATCGTCCTTTCGGACTGCCCATCCGTCTGCGGATGATTAGCTGTACTCATGTGCACCTTAGTGCCCATCTCAGCCTGAAAAGCTCTCCAGAACACTGAAGCAAACCTCGGATCTCGATCCGACACAATGCTCGCTGGCACTCCATGCAACCTCACAATTTCCTTCACATACTTCTTAGCCAAGACCTCCGCTCCGTCTGTCTTCTTAATGGCCAGAAAATGTGCTGACTTAGTCAGACGATCCACAATCACCCAAATCGCGTCATAGGTCCGAGAAACCGGCAACCCTACCACGAAATCCATAGTGATCATGTCCCACTTCCACTCTGGAATGGGTAGACTCTGCAATAAGCCACTAGGAACTTGGTGCTCAGCCTTCACCAACTGACACACATTGCAAGCTGCAACCCAATCTGCCACATCTCTCTTCATCCCGACCCAATGATAGTACCTCTTCAGATCCCTATACATCTTAGTCGCTCCCGGATGAATCGAAAACTTACTCGCATGAGCTTCTCTCAGAATTTCCTGCCTCAAGTCCTCATCCTTGGAACACAGACTCGTCCATGCACTAAGATAGTCCCGTTAGCAGAAACCTGATATTCGGAACCAGTAGCCTTGGAGAGATCTAACAACACCGGATCCTGCTCCTGAGCTACTCGGATCCTGCTCAATAGATCCGCCTGATCTGCCGCCGCTAACCCAACGGTTCCTCTGAAGTAACACATAACCTCAAAGTACTAAGTACACTCACCAGATTCTCCACATCCCGCTCCTGAGATGAATCATACCTTCTCCGACTAAGAGCATCTGCTACAGTGTTAGCCTTACCCGGATGGTAAACAATGTCCAAGTCGTAATCAGCCAACAACTCCGACCATCGCCTCTGTCGTACATTTAAATTCTGCTGAGTAAAAATGTACTTCAGATTATGATGATCAGTGAACACCTGAACTCTGCCACCATACAAGTAAGACCTCCAGATTTTCAACGCGAAGATCACTGCAGCCAACTCTAAGTCATGAACAGGATAATTGCCCTCATGCTTCCTCAACTGCCTCGAAGCATAAGCAATCACCTTACCCTGCTGCATCAGCACACAACCCAAGCCAACTCCCGAAGCATCTGTGTACACCACATAAGGCTCACCCGGTTCAGGCAACGCCAGTACTGGTGTACTTGTCAACATCGTTTTCAGCTTCGCGAAACTCAGCTCACATCAGCAGACCACACGAAAGGAACATCCTTCCCTGTCAGCTTCGTCATAGACTGAGCCATACTCGCAAAACCTTGACGAATCTCCGATAATAGCCTGCCAACCCAAGAAAACTCCTGATCTCAGTTGCATTCCTCGGCCTAGGCCAATCTCGGATAGACTCAATCTTTGCCGGATCCACAGAAACCCCTTCTGCAGAAACAATGTGACCTAAAAATCCCATCTCTCTCTGCCAGAAACTGCACTTACTCAACTTCGCAAACAGCTTCTGTTCCCGCAACTTCTCCAGAACTCTCCTCAAATGAACCTCATGATCCTCCTGACTCTTCGAGTAAACCAGAATATCATCGATGAAAATGATTACAAACTCATCCAGATACTCCTGGAAAACCCCGTTCATCAACCTCATAAACGCCGCAGGTGCATTCGTTAACCCGAATGGCATCACTACAAACTCAAAATGCCCATACCGAGTCCTGAAAGCCGTCTTCCGAACATCTGCTTCGTCGATCGGAATCTGGTGGTAACCGGATGCCAAGTCAATCTTAGAAAACCAAGTAGCCCCTCTCAACTGATCTAACAACTCATCAATTCTCGGAAGAGGATACTTGTTTTCACAGTGACTCGGTTAAGACCTCGATAATCGATGCACAACCGGAAACTACCATCTTTCTTCTTCACAAACAACACCGGCGCTCCCCACGGTGAAGTACTTGGTCGAATAAACCCCTTCTCCATTAAGTCCTCCAACTGCTTCTTCAATTCTGCTAACTCTGCTGGAGCCATTCGGTAAGGCGCCTTAGACAACGGCGTCGTTCCGGGTTCTAACTCAATCGTGAAAGGATCCGACCGAGATGGCGGTAATCCTTGCAACGACTGAAAGACATCTTCGAAATCCCGAGCGACCCGAATATCTCTCACAGCCACCCCACCAACAGCCTCCGGCATTACAATCGTGGCCAAGTAAGCCTCGCAACCCCTCTCAATCATCGCCTCAGCTTGAACAAGGGAGATCACAAGACTACCTGAAGTCGGTCTCACTCCTTGATAAACCAACCTACCACCTTCACGTTCAAATACCACTCGACCCCGATGACAATCCAGATGGACTCTGTACCGATTCAACCAATCCATACCAAGGATAACATCGTACAGTTCCACCGGACTAATCACTAAGTCAGCTGGCATCAATTCTCCCGCTACCAGAATATCCACCTCCTTCGCCCGGCCATGCGTAGCTAGAAATTCACCTCCAGCAACCATAACCGGTCCAGTCCGCTCACCAGCGTCACTCCGGATACCACTTCTCTCGGCATGATCCGGAGTAATGAAGCAATTCGATGCTCCGAATCAAACAACACTGGGATTCACACCCACCTACAAACAAGGTCCCTACACAATTCCCAAGTGCTAAGCAACCTAACTTTCTATCACAGGCAAACAATCTAACACAAGCACTAAGCAATTCTACACTACTGAATTCACAAAGTCTGAATTAGAAAGTTACCCGTGATCGGTCTAGAGCTCGGTTCTCCCGGCGCTGCTATAGCCGGCGGACGCTCCATCGCCGCGATCTGATCCAAAGGCTGCACCGGCCCATACTGAGCTACTGGCTGGACCACTGCCACTGCCAACGGCTGCAACTTCGGACAGTTCGGTCTGATGTGCCCCGACTCCCCACACTGATAGCACGTCCGAACTCCTCGAACCTCACTCCGCTTCGGGCAACTCGCCCTCTGGTGGTCTAGACTCCCACAAATGTAACAGCCTCGGCCACCTTGGCCCGATCCCGAAGCGCCTTCCCACTTCCTCTTCTGCCCTTGCGCAGGCTTGCCGCCTTTGCCCGGACCTGCCTGCTGCACATGCTGCTGCTGAGGCCTCCGAGGCTGAACAGCTGGAACCACGATCGCAGCCTGCTCCCTCAGATCCTCCTCGATCTGTGCAGCCACCTCTACCAACTCTACTCTGCTCGCGAACCTGATGCCTCTGCACCGAGTCCGTAAATCCGGTCGAAGTCCTCGCAAGAACCTCCGAACCTGAGCCTGCTCATCCTCGAAGCTCCTACCAGCATAACCCAGGAGTCTGTTAAACTCCACGTCATACTCCCGCACCGATCTCGTGCCCTGAGTCAAGTCCAAGAACCTCGCCTCTAAACGATCCAACGCCTCCTGAGGAAAGAACTTGGAGTTGAACTCCGTCACAAAATCCGACCACGCCATCGCAGTCCCGGCCCACCTAGCCGCTACACTCCTCCACCAGAGATGTGCATCACCGTCCAAATAATGGACCGCTAAATCAACCTTGTATCCCTCGGGACACCTAATCGAACGAAAGTTCCGCTCCACTCTCATCCGCCACTCATCAGCCTCCTCAGGCTTCACACTACCCGCAAAAGAACCCGTACCGATCCTCTGCATCTGCTCCATCATACGAATATATGACGGAACCTCCTCAGCAACCGCAGCCCTCGGCTGCACCTCTGCCACACGTGGCACCACTGGAGCTTGCACTGGCACCGCACCCGGTAACCGCTCCAACAACTGTGTCAGCAGGTCAGCCAGACGATCATCTCTAGCTTGGGCTACACCCGCGGCCGCAACCGCACCCACAGCTGGACCAGCACCACCAGCACCACCAGCCTCAACAGGACCCAAACCAGCCCCTACAGGACCCACACTGGCCCCCACACTGGCAGTCACACTGGCAGTCTGTCCATCATGCACCGACTGCTGACCTGCCGCAGGCCCATGCGCGGAACTCTGAACCTCACTAACCACTGGCTCCTCCACGAGTCCGCGACCCCGGCCTCGGCCCCCACGACCACGTCCTCTAGTAGCTCTAGCCATCTCACTGCATTCACAAGCAGCCTAACTAAGCACTAGAAAGACTCAAAACACAACAATCAACACTTACCGTGGAATCTCTTTAAAGGCTCGTAGGAAGATGATCTAGAACCCCCAAACTCACAGAATTGCAATTTACCAAATTCAATCCTAGCAGTTCTAGCCCGTCCTAAAACCGTATCGCTCTGATACCAAACTGAAACGACCCGACCCGTTTTTTTTTTTTTTTTAAACAATAAGCTCTTAGTCTCAGACTAGCATTCCCATAAATGCTTGTCCTCCACAACCAAGCCACACAAACAAACAATCAACAGCGGATAACAACCAATTAAACCATAACTCAATTCCATTAAAACTAAACCAGTTCAACTCAAATTCCAATACAATAAAACCAGCAACCTAGCGGAGTTCTAAACAGAAATGGAAACCATAACAAAATCACACAGCAACACCCAACACGAGACCCTAGATCATCTCCCTCTTCGTTGCCATGATTCCACGATCACAATTTGCCTTTACCTGCACCACATGGTTAAAAGAGATGCGTGAGTATTATCACAAATACCCAGTGAGACGGTCCTCCCATCTACGACTGCGCACACAGACGCGATGGATCCGCTCAGGCAAACACGCATCAAACAATACACAAAACAAACACAACAACACGGCTCAACCACAGCCTGACAGGCAGCCTGTCGATCGACACTACCTCTAGGTGTCGATCGACAGCCCTGTTCACACCTGTCGATCGACACACCCACGGTGCCTGTCGATCGACAGCTCAACTGGACCCTGTCGATCGACACAACCTCTAGGTGTCGATCGACAGCTCCTCGATCACCTGTCGATCGACACAACCTCTAGGTGTCGATCGACAGCCTCGTGTGACCCTGTCGATCGACACACCCTAGGGCTGTCGATCGACAGGTCGTCGCAGATTCATAGGAGATCGATCAATTATCCTCTCGGATCGATTCCTCCTCTGCGATAACACGAAACCTGCACAACAAACACAATCCAACAATCCACACACCACAAAACACACAGAAACAACATCAATCATCACAATCAACCAGTTTTAACCTACCACCATACAACCCTAACGAATCCACCGGCCCAGAAGCCATGGTCACGCACTCACCTTAGATTTTCGGATAGAATCTACTGGATTATGAGGCTGGAAACAGATTCAGCTACAATCACCACGAAATTCCTCTTCAAATCGATCAAGAACAAAACCCTAATCCACAAACTATCAAGAACAAGAGAAACTCCTCTCAAACTCTCTGTTTCTGATTTTTGGGACTTTGGTTCGCTCAAATGCGGCCAAAAACCCTTAAATACGAAGCCCTAGGGTTTACCCAAACCGGCCCGGTCCAATCGAACAACTTAAATCGAACCAGAAAACCAGCCAATTCGAGCACCTGTCGATCGACAACCACTAGGTATGTCGATCGACAGCCCTTAAGAGCCCTGTCGATCGACAGACACTAAGTGTGTCGATCGACAGCCCCTCCATTTCCTCAAAAAAATGGTTTACGGGCGTCACAATATATATATATATATATAACTATCTCTTTTATAATATTTTCTTTGAAATTTTAAATGTTTTACTGATGTTGTTAAAAAAAATGTTTTACTGATTGGTCAAAATAGTATTTGCAGTATTAGCTGTTGTGTTGACAGATTTCTTTCCATACTAATTGTAAAATTTCAGTATATTAAAAAGTTACACGTATATGAATAATTTAGGATTGCGATAAATAGTGTAAATTATTGTAAGTTTTAAATGAATCCTACAAAAATTAAGAATTGTATTTTACCCATTAAAAATATTGGATCATATAAGGACCATATCTATACCATTTGTTAATTTTCAGACCATTGCCGCGTTTCAAACTGGTTATAGTGAATAACTTAATATATATATATATACTGGGTCTAATCGTTTTTATATTTTTTTTCAGAAACTCTGAAAAATATTTTTTTTTCTTCTAAAAACATCTCTGAAAAATAGTTGTTGGATCTCTTATATATTTATATACTAGAGGATCCTCCACCCGTTGCGCGGATTTGAAGTTAATACCAAAAATATACAAAAATTAAGCAAAATATAAGTATATGTTTAGCAAAAGTAAAGCAAATTATATGTAATAGTTAGTAAAAAATTTAATTGATTATGAAACTCACTAATCACAATTTTGGTTTACAAAGTTTGATTCTGATATGATCTAATTATATAGCTTCTCCGTATACAACGTTATTTGTATTAATGTTTAATGGTTGTTTGCATAAAACACTATAAATTAATATTGTTTTAAAACGAGTGAAGGCACTTCCTTCCAAATGTTTTTCCATCGAGGAGATAAGACGCTTGTCTTGATTGTGTCTTCTGCGCCAAGCTTAGATACGATCATGAATAATATATCGTCAACGAGTTCGCTAATCAGATCAGTTTCTTCGACCTTGATCCGTTTGCCTCTTGCTTTTGAAGATGATAATGGTGATGCATCAGTATATGGGATCAATGATGGTGAAGTGAAAAGAACTGGTGAGAGAGACATTTGGAGAATAGATTATTTAGATTGAGACACTAAGCCAGAAAAGAAAAGGAGGTGGGTTTTTTCTACGAGTGAGGGGAAATGAGGATAGAGGCAACCAAATTAATATGGATAGTGTTGTTCTTACAAAACTTTCACCCTAATTTTATTCCCACTAAAATAATTGAAGTTTTTAAGAAATTCCTTTGTCAATTGATAAAAATGGAAAAGAATTTGATATTTGATAAAAATGGAAAAGACTTTGATATTCCTTTCATATAGAATGTACAGAATAAAAAACAAATCATTTCTGTTTTGGAAAAACATAATATACATGCATGCATGTACCAACTACACTGAAAATTTAATTGCAAGATACTATTCGTTTCCTTAGGCATGCATTTTTCCAATAGCAAAACCAATTTAGTCAATGAAATTTGTTCTTATGTGTATATATATATATAACTATCTCTTTTATAATATTTTCTTTGAAATTTTAAATGTTTTACTGATGTTGTTAAAAAAAAATGATTTACTGATTGGTCAAAATAGCATTTGCAGTATTAGCTGTTGTGTTGACAGATTTCTTTCCATACTAATTGTAAAATTTCAGTATATTAAAAAGTTACACGTATATGAATAATTTAGGATTGCGATAAAAAGTGTAAATTATTGTAAGGTTTAAGTGAATCCTACAAAAATTAAGAATTGTATTTTACCCATTAAAAATATTGGATCATATAAGGACCATATCTATACCATTTGTTAATGTTCAGACCATTGCCGCGTTTCAAACTGGTTATAGTGAATAACTTAATATATATATATATACTGGGTCTAATCGTTTTTATATATTTTTTTCAGAAACTCTGAAAAATAGTTTTTTTTTTTCTGAAAACATCTCTGAAAAATAGTTGTTGGATCTCTTATATATTTATATACTAGAGGATCCTCCACACGTTGCGAGGATTTGAAGTTAATACCAAAAATATACAAAAATTAAGCAAAATATAAGTATATGTTTAGCAAAAATAAAGCAAATTATATGTAATAGTTAGTAAAAAAATTAATTGATTATGAAACTCACTAATCACAATTTTGGTTTACAAAGTTTGATTCTTATATGATCTAATTATATAGCTTCTCCGTATACAACGTTATTTGTATTAATGTTTAATGGTTGTTTGCATAAAACACTCTAAATTAATATTGTTTTAAAACGAGTGAAGGCACTTCCTTCCAAATGTTTTTCCATCGAGGAGATAAGACGCTTGTCTTGATTGCGTCTTCTGCGCCAAGCTTAGATACGATCATGAATAATATATCGTCAACGAGTTCGCTAATCAGATCAGTTTCTTCGACCTTGATCTGTTTGCCTCTTGCTTTTGAAGATGATAATGGTGATGCATCAGTGGATGGGATCAATGATGATGAAGTGAAAAGAACTGGTGAGAGAGACATTAGGAGAATAGATTATTTAGATTGAGACACTAAGCCAGAAAAGAAAAGGAGGTGGGTTTTTTCTACGAGTGAGGGGAAATGAGGATAGAGGCAACCAAATAAATATGGATAGTGTTGTTCTTACAAAACTTTCACCCTAATTTTATTCCCACTAAAATAATTGAAGTTTTTAAGAAATTCCTTTGTCGATTGATAAAAATGGAAAAGAATTTGATATTTGATAAAAATGGAAAAGACTTTGATATTCCTTTCATATAGAATGTACAGAATAAAAAACAAATCATTTATGTTTTCGAAAAACATAATATACATGCATGCATGTACCAACTACACTGAAAATTTAATTGCAAGATACTATTTGTTTCCTTAGGCATGCATTTTTCCAATATCAAAACCAATTTAGTCAATGAAATTTGTTCTTATGTCTATATATATATATATATATATATATATATAACTATCTCTTTTATAATATTTTCTTTGAAATTTTAAATGTTTTACTGATGTTGTTAAAAAAAAATGTTTTACTGATTGGTCAAAATAGTATTTGCAGTATTAGCTGTTGTGTTGACAGATTTCTTTCCATACTAATTGTAAAATTTCAGTATATTAAAAAGTTACACGTATATGAATAATTTAGGATTGCGATAAATAGTGTAAATTATTGTAAGTTTTAAATGAATCCTACAAAAATTAAGAATTGTATTTTACCCATTAAAAATATTGGATCATATAAGGACCATATCTATACCATTTGTTAATTTTCAGACCATTGCCGCGTTTCAAACTGGTTATAGTGAATAACTTAATATATATATATATACTGGGTCTAATCGTTTTTATATTTTTTTTTCAGAAACTCTGAAAAATATTTTTTTTTCTTCTAAAAACATCTCTGAAAAATAGTTGTTGGATCTCTTATATATTTATATACTAGAGGATCCTCCACCCGTTGCGCGGATTTGAAGTTAATACCAAAAATATACAAAAATTAAGCAAAATATAAGTATATGTTTAGCAAAAGTAAAGCAAATTATATGTAATAGTTAGTAAAAAATTTAATTGATTATGAAACTCACTAATCACAATTTTGGTTTACAAAGTTTGATTCTTATATGATCTAATTATATAGCTTCTCCGTATACAACGTTATTTGTATTAATGTTTAATGGTTGTTTGCATAAAACACTCTAAATTAATATTGTTTTAAAACGAGTGAAGGCACTTCCTTCCAAATGTTTTTCCATCGAGGAGATAAGACGCTTGTCTTGATTGCGTCTTCTGCGCCAAGCTTAGATACGATCATGAATAATATATCGTCAACGAGTTCGCTAATCAGATCAGTTTCTTCGACCTTGATCCGTTTGCCTCTTGCTTTTGAAGATGATAATGGTGATGCATCAGTGGATGGGATCAATGATGATGAAGTGAAAAGAACTGGTGAGAGAGACATTAGGAGAATAGATTATTTAGATTGAGACACTAAGCCAGAAAAGTAAAGGAGGTGGGTTTTTTCTACGAGTGAGGGGAAATGACGATAGAGGCAACCAAATAAATATGGATAGTGTTGTTCTTACAAAACTTTCACCCTAATTTTATTCCCACTAAAATAATTGAAGTTTTTAAGAAATTCCTTTGTCAATTGATAATAATGGAAAAGAATTTGATATTTGATAAAAATGGAAAAGACTTTGATATTCCTTTCATATAGAATGTACAGAATAAAAAACAAATCATTTCTGTTTTCGAAAAACACAATATACATGCATGCATGTACCAACTACACTGAAAATTTAATTGCAAGATACTATTCGTTTCCTTATGCATGCATTTTTCCAATATCAAAACCATTTAGTCAATGAAATTTGTTCTTATGTCTATATATATATATATAACTATCTCTTTTATAATATTTTCTTTGAAATTTTAAATGTTTTACTGATGTTGTTAAAAAACAATATTTTACTGATTGGTCATGAAACGACCCGACCCGTTTTTTTTTTTTTTTTTAACAATAAACCCTTGGTCTCGGACTAGCATTCCCATAAATGTTATCCTCAACAACCAAGCAACAACACAAGCAACCAGCGGATAACACAATAATAAAGCAAACAATTCATTCCATTAAAATACTAAACCAGTTCAACACAAATTTCAATTCACTAAATCAGCAACCTAACCAGGTTCTAAAACAGAAAAGAAATAACAACAACACACAGCACGAAACCGAGACCCTAGATCATCTACCTCTTCGTTGCCATGATTCCACGATCACAATTTGTCTTTACCTGCATCACATGGAAAAAAAAGATGCGTGAGTATTATCACAAATACCCAGTGAGACGGTCCTCCCATCTACGACTGCGCACTCAGACGCGATGGATCCGCTCAGGCAAACATACATCACACAATCACACAAACACAAACAAACGCTCAACCACAGCCAACCAGACAGGCTGTCGATCGACACTACCTCTAGGTGTCGATCGACACCTTCTGCAGGTACCTGTCGACCTAGCCAGACAGGCCTGTCGACCACTACCCGACAGCCTCCTGTGGACCTGTCGACCGACCCAGACAGGCCTGTCGACCGACCCAGACAGGCCTGTCGACCGACCCCGACAGCCTCCTGTCGACCGACCCCGACAGGCCTGTCGACCGACAGCCTCCTGTCGACCGACCCCGACAGGCCTGTCGACCGACAGCCTCCTGTCGACCGACCCCGACAGGCCTGTCGACCGACAGCCTCCTGTCGACCGACCCCGACAGGCCTGTCGAACGACAGGCTGTCGCAGATTCATGGAAAATCGATCATGATCCTCTCGGATCGATTTCCTCCTCTGCAACAGTACACAACCTGCACGAAAATCACAAACCAACAATCCATATGCAACAAAACGAACAGAAACAACACCAATCATCACAAATCAATCAATTTAACCTACCACCAATCAACCCTAACGAATCCACCGGCCCAGAAGCCATGGTCACGCACTCACCTTAGATTTTTGGATAGAATTTGCTGGATAATGAGGCTAGAAACAGATTCAGCTACAATCACCACGAAATTCCTCTTCAAATCGATCAAGAACGAAACCCTAATCCACAAAACTATCAGGAACAAGAGAAACTCCTCTCAAACTCTTTGTTTCTGATTTTTGGGACTTTAGTTCGCTCAAATGCGGCCAAAAACCCTTAAATACGAAGCCCTAGGGTTTCCCCAAACCGGCCCGGTCCAATTGAACGACTTAAATCGAACCAGAAAACCAACCAATTCGGGCACCTGTCGATCGACAGCCCTATCGACCGTGGTCGACAACCCTTAACAAGCCTGTCGATCGACAGCCCTGTCGACCGTGGCCGACAGCCCTTAACAAGCCTGTCGATCGACAGCCCTTAAGGACCCTGTCGATCGACAGCCTCTCCATTTTCTTAATAAAAATGGTTCACGGGCGTCACAATTCTCCCCCACTAAAACTGGATTCGTCCTCGAATCCTCTAACACTACCCACCAAGCTAACCCCTGGCCAACCCGCCAGTAAAACCGGAGACTACCTCTCCCAGACCCTCTCGAGGTTCACATCCGTCCTATGCATATAGACCCGTCTACGACATTGCTCGCTCATAGCTCATAACCACACCCTCTAACTCTCGGGATCGTCACCCCTTGAGTTCTCGGTGCCACATATCAACCCACCTCAGTCCACGCAGTCCTGACGGTGTTTGATACTAACTATCTCCATACCCCTCACTTTCAGAACACATAGTCCCTCAAGCTCTCGGTATGCAGGGAACCCACACATCCCCTGGAGAGACACAACTCTCAAAGATCTGCCAGAGATCACAATCTCCATGAACTATCTCCATACCCTCACGTCCCTAGTCCACGCAGTCCTGGCGAACGATCGGTATGCAGGGAACCCACACATCCCCTGGACGACTCAACACTAGAAGTCTATAATGCACCTCTGACCGGAATTACCTCCTAAGGTCTCACATGATATTCCCCTCCCGGAATACCATCACAATCGTGATCATCACAGATCACCCGGACCATCCCGCACCTCGGATGTCCCTGCAGAGCCTCTCCGGAACTAGACAGTTCTAACCACAGTAAAACTTCTATTCCGAGACTCTCTCACACACACACACACAACCGCTAGAGTTCCCCCACCAAAACTGGCAAGTCCTATCCGCAATAAAACTTCCATTTCGGGGTTCTCTAACCACAAACACATGACTCTCAAAGTCAAACACATAAGAAAAACACTTTCTTATTCACTGGAAAAATGTCATAATCATTACAACTTAATGAAAATACAAAAATCCACAACCAAAACCTCACCACACACGGTGATCACAACACAAAACTGAAACTGGAAACCACAAAGAAAAACGAATTCACTCTTCTGCTTGCTTCTCGAACCACTTCTTGAACTTCGTGTTCATCTTTGCCTCTGGTTCCCAAGTCTCCTCCTGAATACCGTCACAGTCCCACAAGACTCTCAAAAACGGCACTCTCTTCCGGCGCAGAACCTTGATACTTCTCTCAAGAATCCTAACCGGCCTCATCCCAACAGTCAGATTTGGCTGAAGATCCGCAGGAATCGTCACTGCTACCTCCTCAGAAGCATGCAAGCATCTCCTGAGTTTCGAAACATGAAACACATCATGGAATTTCTCCATAATCGGAGGCAGCTCCAACCGATAAGCAACTGGTCCCACACGTTCCACAACCCGAAACGGACCCATGTACCTCGTACTCAGCTTATCCTCGGAAATGGACCTGTCCAGACCCTGCATCATAGCCATCTTGAGATACACTTGATCTCCGACTGCAAACTCTAACTCTTTCCTTCTCCTATCGGCATAGCTCTTCTGCCGATCCTGAGCCTCTTTCATGTTCAGCTTCACATTCTCCGTCGTCTCCTGAACAAAATCAGCACCAAAGACGATCATCTCCCCCACTTGGGTAAAACATAGCGGAGTACGACATGACCTCCCATACAACGCCTCAAAAGGAGCCATTCCGATACTCGCCTGAAAACTGTTGTTATATGCGAACTCCACCAAACTCAAGTGATCCGCCCAATGACCACCCCAATCTAGCACGCACATCCTTAACAGATCTTCCAGTGTCTGAATCGTCCTTTCGGACTGCCCATCCCTCTGCGGATGATTAGCTGTACTCATGTGCACCTTAGTGCCCATCTCAGCCTGAAAAGCTCTCCAGAACACTGACGCAAACCTCGGATCTCGATCCGACACAATACTCGCTGGCACTCCATGCAACCTCACAATTTCCTTCACATACTTCTTAGCCAAGACCTCCGCTCCGTCTGTCTTCTTAATGGCCAGAAAATGTGCTGACTTAGTCAGATGATCCATAATCACCCAAATCGCGTCATAGGTCCGAGAAACCGGCAACCCTACTACGAAATCCATGGTAATCATGTCCCACTTCCACTCTGGAATGGGTAAACTCTGCAATAAGCCACTAGGAACTTGGTGCTCAACCTTCACTAACTGACACACATTGCAAGCTGCAACCCAATCTGCCACATCTCTCTTCATCCCGACCCAATGATAATATCGTTTCAGATCCCGATACATCTTAGTCGCTCCCGGATGAATCGAAAACTTACTCGCATGAGCTTCTCTCAGAATTTCCTGCTTCAAGTCCTCATCCTTAGGAACACAGACTCGTCCATGCACTAAGATAGTCCCGTTAGCAGAAACCTGATATACGGAACCGGCAGCCTTGAAGAGATCTAACAACACCGGATCCTTCTCCTGAGCTACTCGGATCCTGCTCAATAGATCCGCCTGATCCGCCGCCGCTAACCCCAACGGTTCCTCTGAAGTAACACACAACCTCAGAGTACTAAGCATGCTCACCAAATTCTCCAATTCCCGCTCCTGAGATGAATCATACCTCCTCCGCCTAAGAGCATCCGCCCCTAGCTAAGTTCACCGCGACGGTAAACTAAAGGAAAACTCAATCCGCTACAACTTCTCCCATCACTTCCGCCTCCTAAACCAAAGACCACCGAAAAGGAACCTACTCCACTAACCACTTGGTCATGGAATGAGCCGTACTCTCAAGGCCTTTTGATGCAACTCCTGAAATGACCTGTCAACCCGAGAACTACTACACTTAGTCTCATTCTTCGGTCTAGGCAAAATCTCAGCTCGATTGCATCTTAACTGGATCCACAGAAACTCCACTGCAGAACCAGTAAGACCCTGAAAACCCATTCCTACTTGCCAGAAAGTACACTTGCTCATCCTATCAAACCAGCTTCTGTTCCCGCAACTTCTTCAGAACTCTCCTCAAATAAACCTCATGTTCCTCCAGACTCTTCGAATACACCAAGATGACATCGATAAAGTTAATCACGAACTCATTCAGATACCACTGAAAGGCTTCGCTCATCAACCTCATAAATGCAGCTGGTGCACTCGTCAACCCGACAAGCACCTTTACTAACTCCACCCTACTCATGACTCGTCAAGAAAGCCGTTTTCCTGACAACCACCTCATAAATAGAATCTGGTGTTAACCGGATGCCAAGTCATCCTTGAAGAACCAAGTACCCCCTCACAATTGATCCAACAACTTATCAATTCTCGGAAGACGAAACTTGTTCCTCATATTGACTCGGTTAAGCCCTCGATAATCGAAGCACAACCGGAAACTACCACGATTCCTCATCACCAACATCACCGATTCTTCTAACTCTGCTGGAGCCATCATGTAAGGTGCCTTAGATAACGGCGTCGTCCCAGGCTCTAACTCAATCGTGCGAGATTCCGACCGCGATGACGGCAATCCCCGCAGCGACCGAAAGACATCCTCACGCTCCTGGACAACCCGAATATCCCTCACTGCAACCTCACCTACAGACTCCGCCAGCAAAACAGTCTCTGAGTAAGCCTCGCAACCTCTCAGTCATAGCCTCAACCTGCACCCAAGAGATCACGAGACTCTCAGACGTCGGTTTCACTCCCTGACAAACCAACTTCCTCCACCACGCTCAAACACAACACGACTCCGGTGACAATCCAGATGAACTCTGTACTGATCCCAGCCAATCCGTACACAGGATGCCAATCATACAGTTCCACTAGACTGTACACCAAGTCTGCTGTCATCCACTCACCAGTCACTAGAAACTTCACGCCTCTTGCCCGGCCATGAATACTAGGGACTTCTCTCCTACAACCATAGCCGATCCAATCCGCTCACTAGCGCCACTCCGAATGCCGCTCCACCCAGTATCTTCCGGAGTGATGAAGCAATCATGCTCCAGAATCGAACAACCCGTGGAATTCACCACTGCCCACTTCAAAGGTCTCCACACAACTCACATGTGCTAAGAAACCTAACAAACTCGCCAACTATGACCCATGCTTCCACACCCGAAGCACCCTTGGCCACTCTAGCTCAAACTGGAAGTATCCTCCCACTTCCTTTTCTGCCCCTGCACAGGCTTGCCGCCATGCCAGGTATCACCTGTTGAGACTTAATAGACTGAACAACTGGGCTAACCACCACAGCCTGCTCTCTCGAGTCCAGTAATCTCAACCAACTATGCTCTCGCAGCATACACGGACACTCCGCACCATGTCCTCAATCTGATCAAAGTCCTCTCAAGAACCTCTTATCCCGGGCCTCCTCACCCTCCATGCTCCTACCAGCATGTACCAGCCCAAACCATGAGCCGATTAAGTCCAAAACATACCCACGAACTGATCTCTCTCACATATCCAGTTCCAAAAACCTCGTCTCTAAACGACCTGCAGCCTCTCGAGGAAAGAACTTGGCATCACACTCTGCCCACAAGTCCGCCCAGGCCAACACTGCCTGAACCCTCCTAGATGCAACACACCACTCGCAAAGAATCCTATACCAATCCTCTGCACCTGTTCCCTTATCCGTAGATAAGACGGAACCCTACCAACAACTGCAGCCCTCAGCCGCACCTCTGCCACTCGTGGCATCACCGAAGCCTAACTCGTACCGCACTCGGTAACCGCTCCCAAAACTGCTGAAGCCCATCCGCTAGACGATCCACTCGACGCTGAGCCCACCCGCGGGCGCACCCGCACTACCAACCTCACGAGGACCCACACCGGCCCCCGGCAGCCAACCTGGGACCACACTGCCCCCACCAGCCCTCACACTGGCGCTCACACTTGGCTGCACGCTGGCAGCCTAAATGGCGCTCAAGCCGTCATGAAGCATCTACGGATCACTCTCAGCCACTTGCGCAACACTCTAAGCCGCCCTCCTGGCCAACTCCCTCACTAGTGCCCTCCACAACACCTACTGCAACAGATTTGTCAGCCGATCAACGCGTCACCTAGACTCCTCCTGCGGGCGCACCCGAACAGCGAGCGAATCCAGCACTAGCTTAAGTACCAGCCCTGGCCCAACAGCCCTCACACCGGCTCTCACACAGGCACTCCCACTGGCACTCGCACTAATACTCAGACCCTCTTGATACGTCTACGGATCTGTCACAGTCTCAACGTGGAACCCTGAGCCGCATCCCAGCCGACTCACTCACTGGTCCCCGACCACAATCCTGACTTCCACAGTCACCCCGGCCCCCACGGCCACATTCTCTAGTGCCTCTAGCTAACACCATGCACTACTACAGTACAGAAGCTAAGCACTAAAGAATAACAATAAAACACACTTACCGTGGAATCTCTTTGAAGGCTCGAAGGAAGATGATTTAGAACCCCCAAACTCACAGAATTGTCAATTTAACCAAATTACAATCCTAGCAGCCCGTCCTAAAACCGTATCGCTCTGATACCAAACTGAAACGACCCGACCCGTTTTTTTTTTTTTTTTTTAACAATAAACCCTTGGTCTCGGACTAGCATTCCCATAAATGCTATCCTCAACAACCAAGCAACAACACAAGCAACCAGCGGATAACACAATAATAAAGCAAATAATTCATTCCATTAAAATACTAAACCAGTTCAACACAAATTCCAATTCACTAAATCAGCAACCTAACCAGGTTCTAAAACAGAAAAGAAATAACAACAACACACAGCACGAAACCGAGACCCTAGATCATCTCCCTCTTCGTTGCCATGATTCCACGATCACAATTTGCCTTTACCTGCATCACATGGAAAAAAGAGATGCGTGAGTATTATCACAAATACCCAGTGAGACGGTCCTCCCATCTACGACTGCGCACTCAGACGCGATGGATCCGCTCAGGCAAACATACATCACACAATCACACAAACACAAACAAACGCTCAACCATAGCCAACCAGACAGGCTGTCGATCGAAACTACCTCTAGGTGTCGATCGACACCTTCTGCAGGTACCTGTCGACCTAGCCAGACAGGCCTGTCGACCACTGCCCGACAGCCTCCTGTGGACCGACCCCGACAGGCCTGTCGACCGACAGCCTCCTGTCGACCGACCCCGACAGGCTTGTCGAACGACAGGCTGTCGCAGATTCATGGAAAATCGATCATGATCCTCTCGGATCGATTTCCTCCTCTGCAACAGTACACAACCTGCACGAAAATCACAAACCAACAATCCATATGCAACAAAACGAACAGAAACAACACCAATCATCACAAATCAATCAATTTAACCTACCACCAATCAACCCTAACGAATCCACTGGCCCAGAAGCCATGGTCACGCACTCACCTTAGATTTTTGGATAGAATTTGCTGGATAATGAGGCTAGAAACAGATTCAGCTACAATCACCACGAAATTCCTCTTCAAATCGATCAAGAACGAAACCCTAATCCACAAAACTATCAGGAACAAGAGAAACTCCTCTCAAACTCTTTGTTTCTGATTTTTGGGACTTTAGTTCGCTCAAATGCGGCCAAAAACCCTTAAATACGAAGCCCTAGGGTTTCCCCAAACCGGCCCGGTCCAATTGAACGACTTAAATCGAACCAGAAAACCAACCAATTCGGGCACCTGTCGATCGACAGCCCTATCGACCATGGTCGACAGCCCTTAACAAGCCTGTCGATCGACAACCCTGTCGACCGTGGTCGACAGCCCTTAACAAGCCTGTCGATCGACAGCCCTTAAGGACCCTGTCGATCGACAGCCTCTCCATTTTCTTAATAAAAATGGTTCACGGGCGTCACAGGTCAAAATAGCATTTGCAGTATTAGCTGTTGTGTTGACAGATTTCTTTCCATACTAATTGTAAAATTTTAGTATATTAAAAAGTTACACGTATATGAATAATTTAGGATTGCGATAAATACTGTAAATTATTGTAAGGTTTAAATGAATCCTACAAAAATTAAGAATTGTATTTTACCCATTAAAAATATTGGATCATATAAGGACCATATCTATACCATTTGTTAATTTTCAGACCATTGTCGCATTTCAAACTGGTTATAGTGAATAACTTAATATATATATATATATATCGGGTCTAATCGTTTATATATATATTTTTTCAGAAACTCTGAAAAATAGTTTTTTTTTCTCTGAAAACATCTCTGAAAAATAGTTGTTGGATCTCTTATATATTTATATACTAGAGGATCCTCCACGCGTTGCGCGGATTTGAAGTTAATACCAAAAATATACAAAAATTAAGCAAAATATAAGTATATGTTTAGCAAAAATAAAGCAAATTATATGTAATAGTTAGTAAAAAATTTAATTGATTATGAAACTCACTAATCACAATTTTGGTTTACAAAGTTTGATTCTTATATGATCCAATTATATAGCTTCTCCGTATACAACGTTATTTGTATTAATGTTTAATGGTGGTTTTGCATAAAACACTCTAAATTAATATTTTTTTAAAACGAGTGAAGGCACTTCCTTCCAAATGTTTTTCCATCGAGGAGATAAGACGCTTGTCTTGATTGCGTCTTCTGCGCCAAGCTTATACGATCATGAATAATATATCGTCAACGAGTTCGCTAATCAGATCAGTTTCTTCGACCTTGATCCGTTTGCCTCTTTCTTTTGAAGATGATAATGGTGATGCATCAGTGGATGGGATCAATGATGATGAAGTGAAAAGAACTGGTGAGAGAGACATTAGGAGAATAGATTATTTAGATTGAGACACTAAGCCAGAAAAGAAAAGGAGGTGGGTTTTTTCTACGAGTGAGGGGAAATGAGGATAGAGGCAACCAAATAAATATGGATAGTGTTGTTCTTACAAAACTCTCACCCTAATTTTATTCCCACTAAAATAATTGAAGTTTTTAAGAAATTCCTTTGTCAATTGATAATAATGGAAAAGAATTTGATATTTGATAAAAATGGAAAAGACTTTGATATTCCTTTCATATAGAATGTACAGAATAAAAAACAAATCATTTCTGTTTTCGAAAAACATAATATACATGCATGCATGTACCAACTACACTGAAAATTTAATTGCAAGATACTATTCGTTTCCTTATGCATGCATTTTTCCAATATCAAAACCATTTAGTCAATGAAATATGTTCTTATGTCTATATATATATATATATAACTATCTCTTTTATAATATTTTCTTTGAAATTTTAAATGTTTTACTGATGTTGTTAAAAAAAATATTTTACTGATTGGTCAAAATAGCATTTGCAGTATTAGCTGTTGTGTTGACAGATTTCTTTCCATACTAATTGTAAAATTTCAGTATATTAAAAAGTTACACGTATATGAATAATTTAGGATTGCGATAAATAGTGTAAATTATTGTAAGGTTTAAGTGAATCCTACAAAAATTAAGAATTGTATTTTACCCATTAAAAATATTGGATCATATAAGGACCATATCTATACCATTTGTTAATTTTCAGACCATTGCCGCATTTCAAACTGGTTATAGTGAATAACTTAATATATATATATATATATATATATATATATACTGGGTCTAATCGTTTTTATATATTTTTTTCCAGAAACTCTGAAAAATAGTTTTTTTTCTTCTGAAAACATCTCTGAAAAATAGTTGTTGGATCTCTTATATATTTATATACTATAGGATCCTCCACACGTTGCGCGGATTTGAAGTTAATACCAAAAATATACAATAATTAAGCAAAATATAAGTATATGTTTAGCAAAAATAAAGCAAATTATATGTAATATTTAGTAAAAAATTTAATTGATTATGAAACTCACTAATCACAATTTTGGTTTACAAAGTTTGATTCTTATATGATCTAATTATATAGCTTCTCCGTATACAACGTTATTTGTATTAATGTTTAATGGTTGTTTGCATAAAACACTCTAAATTAATATTGTTTTAATACGAGTGAAGGCACTTCCTTTCAAATGTTTTTCCATCGAGGAGATAAGACGCTTGTCTTGATTGCGTCTTCTGCGCCAAGCTTAGATACGATCATGAATAATATATCGTCAACGAGTTCGCTAATCAGATCAGTTTCTTCGACCTTGATCCGTTTGCCTCTTGCTTTTGAAGATGATAATGGTGATGCATCAGTGGATGGGATCAATGATGATGAAGTGAAAAGAACTGGTGAGAGAGACTTTAGGAGAATAGATTATTTAGATTGAGACACTAAGCCAGAAAAGAAAAGGAGGTGGGTTTTTTCTACGAGTGAGGGGAAATGAGGATAGAGGCAACCAAATAAATATGGATAGTGTTGTTCTTACAAAACTTTCACCCTAATTTTATTCCCACTAAAATAATTGAAGTTTTTAAGAAATTCCTTTGTCAATTGATAAAAATGGAAAAGAATTTGATATTTGATAAAAATGGAAAAGACTTTGATATTCCTTTCATATAGAATGTACAGAATAAAAAACAAATCATTTCTGTTTTCGAAAAACATAATATACATGCATGCATGTACCAACTACACTGAAAATTTAATTGCAAGATATTATTCGTTTTCTTAGGCATGCATTTTTCCAATATCAAACCAATTTAGTCAATGAAATTTGTTCTTATGTCTATATATTTATATATATAACTATCTCTTTTATAATATTTTCTTTGAAATTTTAAATGTTTTACTGATGTTGTTAAAAAAAATGTTTTACTGATTGGTCAAAATAGCATTTGCAGTATTAGTTGTTGTGTTGACAGATTTCTTTCCATACTAATTGTAAAATTTCAGTATATTAAAAAGTTACACGTATATGAATAATTTAGGAGTGCGATAAATAGTGTAAATTATTGTGGGTTTAAATGAATCCTACAAAAAATAAGAATTGTATTTTACCCATTTAAAAATATTGGATCATATATGGGCCATATATTATCCATATTTTGCCTGTTGTTTATATATGTGATTCAGATTTTCAGATAGGACGAAATTATCATTTACGCGATGAGATGAGATGAGATGAGATGAGATGAGATTGACTGTGCTAATTCAATTAGGCCAAACCATAGACCGGTTTAAACTACCAAAATAATTTAAACATAAAAGTTGGTTTGAATTCATAAAGAAGAAAGAAAATCCAGCCGCAGTACGAAATTTCGGTTTTTACGCCTTATAAAAAACAAGGCTTCGATTATGTTTAGGTTATAAATCTAAAAATTGATAAACCGGCTCTACTATATAAAAGTTGGATGGCTCTAACTGTCATATCAATAATATCTATGTGTCTTTGTCAGTAATAAAAATTGGATCATATATGGGCTATATACTATTCATACTTGACTATTGTGTTACACATGTGATTCGGATCGGACAAAAATACGTAGCATTTACGCGGTGAGATGAAAGTGTGTTACGAAACTGTTGTCTGTTGGTAACTCACGTTTACACTCAACTTGATTGCTCCAAATATTTGCATTTTTTGTTTATACCCAAAAGTTTAAGATATAAATTTATAATTTATTTGGGTCGGGAAATTTAGTTAATCTATTTTATTCTTAAGCAATGTTTTGAACTCTGAAACTTTTTCGTTTTTTCTTTCTTTTTTAGGTCAAACTATAGCCGGGTTAAACTTCCAAGACATTTTAAATATAGAAAACATTATAAGAATTGGTTTAAAATAAAATAAAAACACGGAAAATCTAGAAAAACTTATGCCTTATTAAGAACGAGATTTGATTATGTTTAGGTTATACATTCTAAAAATCGACAAATAGAATTAACTATAAACATACTAAAACAATTAACAATTGCCACCAATTTGTTAATGGAAAAGATAATCTAACTAATGATATATTTTCCATTAATGTTTTTAATATGTCTTGATACTTGTATATTGTTAGAATTCTAAACCATTTATGCAAATAGATTTCCAACGCAATGACAAAAGTAAGCTTTTATACATATAAGATTAACTTGAAAATTAAATATTTTAAAAAAATTCGAAACATTAGCTAAAGTTTACCAATGTATGTTGATTTTGTTAGCAATATACTGTAAATGATAACATATTTAATTATTAATATCACCAGAAAAATAGTCATGTCATACAAAACTATGTAATATTTTGTAATCAAAATAAGTTATTAAAAGATACGTCAACAATTTTGAAAAAGTATGGACCACGACAATAACTCAATGGAACAAATCATATAATTCAAATTAATACAAACCAAATCCCAAATACTAAAACATTAAAAAACACTACACTTGAAAGTTTAAACCATACGATCTTCTACTTAACAAATAGAAGGTTACTTTTTAGTTCATGACTTCATGTGACCAACGGCTTTGAATCAAAAGCATCTAATAATAGGCTTTTTGTTACCTTTCGGACGTTCAATTAGTTTCGCCACTTCTGCCTCTATCTTCAACCTCTGGTTTGCAGGAATCGACGACGTCTCGATAATCAACTTATACGTCACCATTCTTTGTGTCACCAAAAGTGAAGCTAATGCAAATTCTTCCTCACTGATATCACTCAAGTTAAACATCCACACAACTCTCACGTGGAGATCAGCACTGATGAAATTTTTTCCCTCTTTGGACCTCTCTTTTTGTGTTCGGTCCATAGAAGATCCCTACTCTATCAAGCCAACTTACCCGTAAAATTTTGGGGTGAAAGTGTACTCGCAGCAGCGCATGTGATAAATAGAACTCCTTCCAGCATCTTACACGGAAAGACGCCATATGAATACCTTTACGGTGAGCAACCATGTTATGATCCCATCAAAACATTTGGTTGCTTGTGCTTTGCGCATCGGATGACGAGATCTAAAGACAAGTTTGACAAAAGGAGTCGACGGTGTATCTTTGTGGGTTACCCCTATGGTAAGAAAGGATGGGAAGTGTATGACTTAGAAAAAAAAAGAGTTCTTCGTGTCACGAGACGTAGTTTTTAAGGAAACTGTCTTCCCTTACGACAGTGAAGTCACCAAAGCTGTTCATGGTCCAGTGTGTTCTTCAATTCCTGTGTGTGAGCCTGATCGTGTCTTGCCTATCGTTCACCCTCCGGCTCATTCCTCTGACACACAATTGCTCCACACGGAATCAGTTGGTGATGAAGTTGAAGAAGTTGTTGACGAAGTAGAAGCCGAAATAGAAGATAACCAACTGGACGAAGTTGAGTCCAATGTTGAGTCGCCTGCGGCTGAAACAGAGGAGACGGAAGAAGTTGTAACAGAGGAGACTCCACTGTCTGAAATGGAAGAACAGGCTGCAACAGAAAATCAGCCTCTAGGAAGAAGTCAGCGAGCTAAATTACCTTCGGTTAAACTACAAGACTATGTTACATACAATGCTCAATGTCTACAAGATAAACTCCACCCTTCCGTTCCTCTCAGCTCGCAATCATCGTCCTCTAACACGGCTCCACAAGGTAAGTCACCCTATAGTCTTGAATATTACATCTCTGATGATGCGTTTTCTCCGAACCATAGAGTATTTTTGGCAGCAATAACTGCAGGTGTTGAGCCCAAAAGTTATCGTGAAGCTATTCAAGATGATCGGTGGAAGGCAGCTATCACGAGTGAGATGGGTTCACATGAGTTAAGTGGAACTTGGGAGCTTGCAGACTTGCCCGTTGGCAAGGTTGCACTTGGAAGTAAATGGGTTTTTAGACTCAAGTACAATGCAGATGGTACTATAGAGAGAGACAAGGCAAGGTTGGTGGTGTGTGGTAATAATCAAGTGGAAGGAGATGATTACGATGAGACGTTTGCGCCTGTGGCAAAACCAACCACAATTAGTACCTTGTTAAAAGTTTCAGCTGCGAGAGGATGGGAAGTGCATCAAATGGATGTACAAAATGCGTTTCTCCATGGTGATTTAGAAGAGGAAGTGTACATGAAGATACCACAAGGTTTCAAATGTGATGACCCTACAAAAGTATGTCGTTTGAAGAAGTCGTTATATGGTTTGAAACAAGCTCCACGGTGTTGGTTCGCTAAGCTCACTCAAGCACTCTTGAATTTCGGTTTTAAACAGTCATATGCAGACTACTCTCTTTTTACATATATAAAAGGCGAGGTCAGTCTTCGTGTGTTAGTTTATGTTGATGATATCATTATCGCTTGTAGTGAGTTGAAGATGTTGGAAAAATTCAAGGGATATCTCAGTGAGTGCTTTCGGATGAAGGATCTTGGTCGAGCAAAATACTTTCTAGGAATCGAAGTTGCTAGAGGTCCGTTGGGGTTCTTTCTTTCTCAACGAAAATATGCTTTGGATATCATCTCCGAAGCTGGAATGCTCGGGTGCAAGCCTTTGTCCATTCCTGTTGAACAAAATCATAAGTTACGTGGTGATGAAGGTCCACGGTTCAAGGATCCACTTCGGTTTCGGAGACTATTGGGTCGACTTGTGTATTTAACGATCACAAGACCGGAATTATGTTATGTGATTCATGTTCTCTCTCAGATAATGCACGCACCTCGGGAAGTTCATTGGGATGCATTGATTCGTGTAGTTCGTTATATCAAAGGGTGTCCTGGTCAAGGAGTGATGTTACGTGCCGATGGGAATTTGAAAGTACAAGCTTACTGTGATGCTGATTATGCGGCATGTCCACTCAGTAGACGATCGTTGACAGCTTATGTAGTGATGTTGGGTGGTTCCCCGGTCTCATGGAAGACAACGAAACAAGATACAGTTTCACATTCGACAGCCGAATCCGAATATCGAGCAATGTCTGATACGTTAAAGGAGTTGAAATGGTTCAAAGGATTATTGGCAGATTTGGGAGTCCCTCTACACGGTCCAATGGAAATGTTTTGCGACAATCAATCTGCCATTAACATTGCCAAAAATCTTGTTTTTCATGAAAGAACTAAGCATATCGAGAAAGATTGTCATCATGTAAGGGATGCAGTTCGCGACAAGACTCTCGTTACAAAACATGTTGGTACGAAAGAGCAGTTGGCTGATGTATTAACCAAGGCGTTGGGGAGTTCTAGTTTTGACTATCTTCTATCCAAGTTGGACGTTCATAACTTACACGCTCCAGCTTGAGGGGAAGTGTTAAGGTTCTAGACGGTTCTAGAACCATCTAGAATATACTATAAGATATATTCACACATTAAATTGTGCATAGAGATAATGATCCAAGTGTATTTTAGATAAACATGTCACCTTAGCTTGGTCCTTATCTCTTATCTCTTGAGTTGTATATAAGGCAATAGCCTTCGATCAATAATATTCATTCAGTTTTACCAAGAACATTCTTTGTTTACACATTGCTATGCTATATATACAAGAACATACATATAAACATGCATCATGATTTATAGATACCTATAAAGAAAAGTGATCCAAAGAGAGAAAATTGATTAATGCCTTAACTGGATGAACCTTAAAGAAGATCACAAGCTTTTCCATTTCTCTACTCCACACATCACAAACTTCTTTTAGCATATAAACTTCTTGGGGATTCATAAAATCCACATTCACCACCAAACTTTTAAACTTGATCTCAAAGTAAGCATTTGTTCACCACGAATTCATGCAAAATGTTTTTGATCTCCTTCAATTCCAACAAGAAAATGAAACATGTCAAACAATTAATATATTAATTCATTTATATTTACATCAATGCAATTTTGTGTTCATATACCTGACCATCAGATGAAACATTGTAGAATATACTATGGTCGAGAACCAAAAAGTATTTCTTTAACCCGATCATTAATCTAGGGGCTTCGAGAAGGATGTTACTTCTCGTAACAAAATCACAGTGGATGGCCAAGATATCCAAAAGAGGTGCGGACACATGAATGCGATCAATGCTAGTGCAAGCCAAATGCAACATCTTTAGATTATAGTGATGAATCGTTAAACAACCTTTTTGGTTGTACCACTTGATGTCTAGTATTAACACGTTAAGAGAAGGACATGATGCAATGTGTGAAGCCCCGACCCCGATCACTTTGAGCCCTAGGTCTCGCGCCCTAACTTGTACAACAAGAAACAAACCTGCATTCACTGGAAAGGGAAAAAGGAGGGGTGAGTAATTTAAATTACTCAGTGAGGAAGTTACCCGCATGAACTCCAATACTATAAAACAATAAACAGTCAAACATACTAAACCCGAAACAGACCAAACAACAACCAACTTATTACTATCAATCATGACACTCATACTTAACATTCATTATTTAACGCTTCTATAACTTATTCTTTCACATTCTTTACTCATTCTTTAACCTTCTTTACTTTACATATATATATATATACATACTTTTCTTCTTTACAGACGGCGGAGCCAACCCCTTTCACGCGTTTTGGGTCTGTCCTCCCGTCACTAGCCCTATAAGGCCTCATAATCCATGGACTACAACGGGCTAACGTTTGTTGATCGTCTGTAGTCCAACACGCAAGTTCTGCAATGGGCTAACGTTTGTTGATCGTCCGCAGAACTTTATATAATAACTAACAATCTCAAGCAAATATACTTTTAATCTTAAAATTCTTTCTTTACCAAATAATTACCACACATCAAGAAATTCTTGCAATCAGCAAGCATCAAGCACTCCTAGACTTAGCATATAAAACCAACATCAAATATTTCATTCTTAGACTTAGCATAAAAAACCAAGAACGTCAAACATTCTATTCCTAGACTTAGCATGCATGAACACCTATTGGCAAATAGTACCGAAGTAACATAGATCCCATCCTCACCTTAGCCTTAACGTATATGGAGTCTCTGAAATTAATCCACTTATCCTTTGACAACATCTCTTTGTATGAGTACATAGAGTGCCTGCAAATATCCAGCTCATCCCGAGCTCATTTGTCCAATGAAACGACACAACTCATTAATCAAGTCGATGAAATGAACTGCATCAAACATGTTCCGAAAGACGCATATAAAACACAAACTGACCGTTCAATAAACGATCCAACCGTTGGTTCTAGAGATAGAAGTGTAATGAACATCTCCACCAAAATTCAGCTCGATCAGACTTCATTTACTCCTCCGAACGGGTCCTCAAAGTAGCTGCTTCGGAACTGCCTAGCATAATCATGTTGCGTACGCCAGAAGAAACGAGTCCACACGGCGACTCAAAAGGAACCACTCGACCATCTTAATATCTCTGAAAAACTGGGAATGTTACGGTTCCAACGACGTCGACGGAAAGGTCTTCCGATGTTCCAGTCGCTGCCGGTGAGTCTCTAAAGTTGACCTCTCTAAACTGTCCAGGTTTCTAAACCTTCTCCACACCAACTTCATTTTGACCCCTTCTCTGCCTCGACGACATCAGAGAATACACCACGGGTCAGCGCAACCCGATCACCACTGACTGGAGCCACCGCATCCTCCAATGTCTCCGTCCACGTCGTCTTGGCTTCTTCACCTTCATCGCTCTCTCTCGCTATGCTTCTTTCTCTTCTCTTCTTCCTTTCACTCCTCCTCTTCCTCTCTCATTCTCTTATTCATAACGATCTCACAGAGATCTTCTTCTCTCTTTCTTTCTTTATTCTTCTTCTTCCTCTCTTTTTGTCACGATCTCTCTCCGCCTCTTTTCTCATTTCTTCTTCTCTTCTCTTTTGATTCACGGCCACGTACCCAAAACAAAAACAAAAACAAAAGGCTAGGGTTTTGATATTTATATATATATTAAGGCTTCCAAACCTTTGGGCTTAATAACATTTGTTTGTCATTCACGATCCACAGTCCACACCACCAATTCAAACCAAGTTTGTATTAAACCAATTTTTAGCTTAACCGATTTTCCTTAGTTGTAAACTAAACCAAACCAAATAATCTTCCTTGATTTAAAAGTTAGGTTTCTTTTCGGATCTCCGGGATAGGGCCGTGACAATTCTCCCCCACTTAAATGAGATTCGTCCTCGAATCTTTGGCATGCGTTCATTCTGCTCTAGCCTTAGTCAACATGTTTTTAATTGCATGCCTCTAACTCTCCCCATCATACATACATAGCCCACATCCTTTTTATTCAGTCCTTAGTTTGAAAATGTTAGTTCCTTACGTGATTCTCAACCCAATAAATTCTCTTCCAGAAACGGTGTTATGGTCGATAGGACCATTCTGTGTTATGACTTCTTTGGGTGGCATTCATACATAAACATTTTCTTACGATCCAAAAATTCATGGAAAAGTCTAACCTCTTTCAGATACAGTCACAACTCATTTTATAATCCGCATGATCCCTTATACCAATTTATATACTCCACTGCCATTGTCTTGTTTTCCTTGGTACCGTGCCTCCTTCAATTCATTCTCAGGTCCTCTCACTTTTGGTCTAGGTAAAAAAAACATTTTAACACGATAACGGACCTCATTCTTTCTCATAAGCAGCTATACTTACTCCACTGCCTCTTATAACAACTTGTCTCTTAATTCCATGAAATTGTTGATTTCTTATCTTCTCCACTTTTGATTAAATTGCATTTCGAAGGTCCTACTTCGATGCAATATGTCCTCACTTCATGAAGTTTTGATTAGTTCAACCACATTCCCGATGTGGTAAGCATTCCTACAACCCATCATTCATCTTGGTTACACCCACCATTTATTATTATCAAAAACTTGAAGACCACTTCTAGAAATAACATCCCATTTCCATTCTAGGAGCCATTCAAACAGGAACGTCCACTAGTATTCAAGTATGGTCTCATTGTCTTAGTGCATAATCTTCTAAGCTTTTAGATGAAACTTTATGATTCTTATATCATTCTTGCCTAGGTTCCATTACTAGGACTTTTAATCGTGTAAATTAATTACGAAGCATGTCATTCTCTGTATCCATTTATTATATGACTTATCCTTTGAGGAATAATCCATAATGTAAAAAAAAAAACAATTTAGGTGTTCCTTTGCCTTACTAACCTAACCGTGAATGGGTCCTCCACATCTTGATTAGTAGTAACAAGCGGTCCTAGCTTGGTATACCTTGTAGCGAAACATCCAATTTTTGAATAATGTGTTACCATATCCCATGCATGGAATGTACCACGCTACACAATTTATTTTCAATGTCCCATAATGATCATCTTTTGTACCACCACTTCTTACTCGTTGCATGCACTACTTTCAGTTCCTCTACCACAATTGCACCACAAACCTCCTTAACTAGCATATGTCATCAAAGGATGTCGTTCGAACCTTTAAGATTCTCAATGAGTTATCCAACTCTTGTCCATGTCTTCTTCATGTACATCTTTCCATGTTATCCTTCTAGTCATATGAGTTGCGTTTTCATTTCAACTATTATATTCACATACTTTCTTGTCCACCAAAGTTGCTCAAGACATAATCCGTTCATCTCATGACTTCAACTGGGAAAAGAAAATTCTCAACTCCTTGGTTTTGAACTACTCCTCTATCTCATTTCTTGTCGTTAACCGACTTCATTGACTTTGAGTCTTCACCACATATCTTGTTAGAAATAACTAATTTCCATCAAAACTAACGTTAAGCTTCCGTACTCCACACAGCGGTCCCGTCCTATTTGTGTTCACGCTTTCTTTCATCTTACTCTAAATACTACTTTCTAACGTCCAAAAGAAAATCCACAAAAATTATTTTGATCGTTAGACGGAACCATTAGTATAGATGATATCCTTTACCGTCCTTACTAACTAGCTCTAAGTGGTACGCCTCACAAACTTTCTTGGGAACATTCTTTTGTTTCCCTCATCTTTTTCCACTAGACACCCATTGTCCTCGAAAATAGCCTCATTGCAGACGATAATGAACTTAGCTCCAACTTTTCCAAATATTTCTTAAGCACTGAGTCCTTTATCTTTTCTCTTCGTCCACTTTGCATCTTGCTTGCAGCTTCTTGAAGTTCTCTCATTATTTCATTGTTTCCGCTCATGTAGCTCCAGTCTTCTTTGTTCTCTTGATGACTCGCATTTAGAACCGCAACACTTTTTAATTCGGAACTCACACTAGGTGTGATTATGACATTGAACAAAATGTTGAACTCCACTCTCATGGCCATAATAGATTGACACTATTTATTTAAATTAAACAAGCAAGCATCCTAAGCCTCTTCAATCATCCTAAGCCTAACAAGAAGAAATAGACAACTCTAGCGCGAGACCAAAGATACCCAAAGATCATTCCCATAAATCATTTTTGAAAAATACTATTGACGTTTCCGGAAACATTTTTTAAAAACTATTTTTTTTTTTTTTTTTAAAAAAAAACACCATAGGACAGCCTTCCGGGTCAGAACCGGCTTGACTAAATACCAATTGTGAAGCCCCGACCCCGATCACTTTGAGCCCTAGGTCTCGCGCCCTAACTTGTACAACAAGAAACAAACCTGCATTCACTGGAAAGGGAAAAAGGAGGGGTGAGTAATTTAAATTACTCAGTGAGGAAGTTACCCGCATGAACTCCAATACTATAAAACAATAAACAGTCAAACATACTAAACCCGAAACAGACCAAACAACAACCAACTTATTACTATCAATCATGACACTCATACTTAACATTCATTATTTAACGCTTCTATAACTTATTCTTTCACATTCTTTACTCATTCTTTAACCTTCTTTACTTTACATATATATATATATATACATACTTTTCTTCTTTACAGACGGCGGAGCCAACCCCTTTCACGCGTTTTGGGTCTGTCCTCCCCGTCACTAGCCCTCTAAGGCCTCATAATCCATGGACTACAACGGGCTAACGTTTGTTGATCGTCTGTAGTCCAACACGCAAGTTCTGCAATGGGCTAACGTTTGTTGATCGTCCGCAGAACTTTATATAATAACTAACAATCTCAAGCAAATATACTTTTAATCTTAAAATTCTTTCTTTACCAAATAATTACCACACATCAAGAAATTCTTACAATCAGCAAGCATCAAGCACTCCTAGACTTAGCATATAAAACCAACATCAAATATTTCATTCTTAGACTTAGCATAAAAAACCAAGAACGTCAAACATTCTATTCCTAGACTTAGCATGCATGAACACCTATTGGCAAATAGTACCGAAGTAACATAGATCCCATCCTCACCTTAGCCTTAACGTATCTGGAGTCTCTGAAATTAATCCACTTATCCTTTGACAACATCTCTTTGTATGAGTACATAGAGTGCCTGCAAATATCCAGCTCATCCCGAGCTCATTTGTCCAATGAAACGACACAACTCATTAATCAAGTCGATGAAATGAACTGCATCAAACATGTTCCGAAAGACGCATATAAAACACAAACTGACCGTTCAATAAACGATCCAACCGTTGGTTCTAGAGATAGAAGTGTAATGAACATCTCCACCAAAATTCAGCTCGATCAGACTTCATTTACTCCTCCGAACGGGTCCTCAAAATAGCTGCGTCGGAACTGCCTAGCATAATCATGTTGCGTACGCCAGAAGAAACGAGTCCACACGGCGACTCAAAAGGAACCACTCGACCATCTTAATATCTCTGAAAAATTGGGAATGTTACGGTTCCAACGACGTCGACGGAAAGGTCTTCCGATGCTCCAGTCGCTGCCGGTGAGTCTCTAAAGTTGACCTCTCTAAACTGTCCAGGTTTCTAAACCTTCTCCACACCAACTTCATTTTGACCCCATCTCTGCCTCGACGACATCAGAGAATACACCACGGGTCAGCGCAACCCGATCACCACTGACTGGAGCCACCGCATCCTCCAATGTCTCCGTCCACGTCGTCTTGGCTTCTTCACCTTCATCGCTCTCTCTCGCTATGCTTCTTTCTCTTCTCTTCTTCCTTTCACTCCTCCTCTTCCTCTCTCATTCTCTTATTCATAACGATCTCACAGAGATCTTCTTTTCTCTTTCTTTCTTTATTCTTCTTCTTCCTCTCTTTTTGTCACGATCTCTCTCCGCCTCTTTTTCTCATTTCTTCTTCTCTTCTCTTTTGATTCACGGCCACGTACCCAAAACAAAAACAAAAGGCTAGGGTTTTGATATTCATATATATATTAAGGCTTCCAAACCTTTGGGCTTAATAACATTTGTTTGTCATTCACGATCCACAGTCCACACCACCAATTCAAACCAAGTTTGTATTAAACCAATTTTTAGCTTAACCGATTTTCCTTAGTTGTAAACTAAACCAAACCAAATAATCTTCCTTGATTTAAAAGTTAGGTTTCTTTTCGGATCTCCGGGATAGGGCCGTGACATAATGACTCTGTTGAGCACACTAACCTCAGCGCAAATGTTATCAAGTTCAAGAATCATAAGATTATGACTATTGTTAAAAGCATGTGCAGATTCTAGATCGTAATGAAATAAGAAGAGCGCTGTGAGAGATGATGGGAGAATATGTCTGGGGACAATTCGAGCACATTGGATGCACGGTTACCACGAATGTTAATAAGTACGAGACAATTTGTGTGTTTCACTTGTGTTAGTGATTGGATCCAAGTTTCCAGGGTACCGTCTTTAGATTGGTCTGGGAAATGACTAAAGTTTTAAAACAAATATTTAAAACTTTGGAACGACTAAAGTTCCAAAGTTTTAAATATTTGTTTTCTTTAGTGAAATTAATAAATATTTTATCATTCAATCATCTATCATATTCTTATATTTGCTAACATTTACTTCTTATTAGATGATTTTTTCTCTTTAATAGTTTAGTAACACTAATATATATATATATTATTAATTTATATCTATTTTCAATCTGAAATTTGTCAGAGCATTTGATTTTTTTTAATATGATCAATCTTGAATACAAATTTTGGATTGAAAATCATACAATATCATTGTTAGTTTGTTACCAGTAAAATTTCTCATAGTCTTGTATCTTCTGTTACTAATACCTATTTAGATTGCTACTTTCCATCCCATCAACATAATAATTTTCTTTTATTCTTTCATTTTTTAGTCACGTTATTTTATTTTTTTATTTGTTATGCTAATTTTCTGTATTTTTAATATGACTTATATTATTTATTCATCTCTAAGCTGAAGATCTCCCGCTTCTATCCATTAATCTGTAAATATAATAAATCGCATCTTCCGGAATTCGAACCCCTGACTTTTTGGTGTAGAATCTTTAAAGCTCTTGGTCAACCACTGGGCCAAAGGAGCTTCCACAAAGTAAAAGTTTTAGCTAAGCATTAATTCTAATTAAAATTGATAGACCCAGTGAAAATTGGGCTAATTTGCTCAATTACCAAAAAAAAGTTATATTCAAAATTATAACCAAAAAAAACCCTAGATCTAATGGGTGGGATTTTGCCACATAGGGGGATTTTGGTTATATTTTTAGATATGGTTTGTTTTCTGTTATCTAGCCAATTTTCCCATTAAAATTTAGATTTTTTTGTTGTCAACAAAGTTTATATTGATATATAATTATATATGTGTAGTTTTTTTTACATTTCTATTTTTAGTCATTAAATATTTATTCAATTTTTTTTGTATAATAATTTTTCTTATAATTAAATATAATTAATATAAAGTTTAGGAGTTACCTGAGTCATCCAACTTTAATTTGAATGTGTTTTTTCTTTGTGATGTGAAAATCTCAAGAAAATAGAAACTCCAATTGCATATATGATTTTTCGGTTTACATGTACTTGATCCAACTAAATTTAGATTAAAAAGTTTAATCTACATTTAGATTAAAATTAAAATGAACAAATTTAGATGAAACTTGTGTGTCAAGCAAAATCCACTTTTTTGGTCTTGTGGGACAGTAAGGATATCAAATAAGATCTAGGGGTATCAAATTTAATAATAACTTTTAAATAACACATTTATCTAACGAAGATTATTTTCTAATTAGATCTATAATCACCCAAGGTTGACTTTCTCTAAACCTATTTATAAAACTATATATATGAGAGGACAGTAGTCAAGAAAACAATTGAAAAACTGAAGAAGAAATGGGGAGGAAAAAAATAGAATTGAAAAGAATAGAGTGCGTAAAAGAGAAAAGCAGCAAATACTCAAAACGTAAAAAAGGAATTTTGAAGAAGGCAGAAGAAATATCAAAGTTGTGTGATGCTGATATTGCACTCCTTTCTTTTTCACCTACTACTGATAAGCCTCTTCTGTTTCATTCAAGGTCTTGATCGTGTCCTTTTTCTATCAAATTTCCTTCGTTTTAAATATTTGAACATAATTTGTCAAAAACCTAATATACATATAGGAACATAACATTGTACATGTTCCGAAATCATGTTACGAATTCGAGTTACTAATATTTGCTTAAAATATGCTAATGAAATTGCAGACCCCTTAGTAGAATCCTGGAGAAGTTTTCCAAAGTTTCGTTACAAGATCGGGAAGACAGGTTTTAATCATTCAGTTTTTGATTTTAATTTACTATATAATTACAATATTACAGTGGCATGATACTGTTTTCTTTTTTTTAAATTACTATCTGAGATCTTTGTTGTTGTTGTTGTATGTGCGAATTTAGGAGAGCCTACACAATCAAGGTTTGATACACTTCTCAGTTAAAGTCTGATTTAGCTTACCAATTTTTCTTCCTTACATTCCATTGGGGATGTAGTTTTAGAATTATAGAGAAACGGAAAACTGAGTTTATATTTTCCTTTTTTTACTGTGGTATCAATCCATTTTCTTCAAATTTAAATGTGTAGACGTTGAAGAAGATGTACAAGGATACTACAGAAACTCCCACTGAAAATCAGGATCTTACATGTGAGAGGTACATTGATCTTGCACCTGAAAGGTACTATTTTGAATGTTTCATTTTGATGGATACAATTAATAATAATTGCTTATAATCAACCCTATACATACATATGAAGTAGACTGAATCTATTTTTGTTATATTCATTGCAGTGATGAAGTGCTCGAGGTACGAGAAAAATAGTTAGATTTGAAATCATTGTTCTTTCATTTTATTTTTTGAAATTATTTTTAAAATAATTGATTACAATATTATAATTTAGGAAGATGATAAGGTAACTGAACTGAGAAATGCCAAAAAATTCTTGATGAGAAGACGTCAATGTTGAAGTAATAATAGTAAAAAAAACATGATTGAAGATTCTATATAATTTCTTACTAATTATATAAACTATATGTTTACTAAAACATGTGCTTAATAATTCATAAGAGATTGGGAGAATCCGTTTAGAGTTGATGATATGGAACGACTCAAAATCATGGAAAAGTTTCTAATTGCTTCTCTTGGACAGATCAGAAAGGTATTTACAAGTTAATATCCAATCAATAAAACTCAATGTTCCAAATGATACAATCAGAATGTAACATAAAGTTTATTTTGTTTCAGATGAAAATCCAAGAAGACTAGCAAACTCTGATATGAATTCCAAATGGAAGACTTATTTTGTACTTAGTCGACTCATGAAGACCATAAGAAAATATTAGGGTATCATCATAAGAAAATATCCAGCGACTGCTATTTAAATATCTTTTAACTATATATATCATTTATGAAATTTTCGGACCATTGTCGCTTTTCAAATTGGTTATAGATCATATATTATATATATACCCGGTCTAATCGTTTTTTATATTTTCTTTTCAAAAACTCTGAAAAAAAGTTGTTGGATTATATTATATGTGTTTGGCTGTGGTATCTCTTGTCTCCTACATTATATGAATTTCCCCTAAGAGAAATTGGTTATAATGATCTTTAATCATCGACGTCAAGAAATCAAGTTTCATGATTTGATATATGCTTGCTAATGAGATTCATTATGTACTTCGGCTTGCTATGTGGTTTGTGTATTGCAGTGTAGCTTTGTTCTTTGGAATCTCGTGTATGCTTTTATGAAGCTAACTATTCTGCAACGAATGTGACAAAGACTTTCGTTAAAAGAACTTGATCATTTCCTAGAGATTTGTTGTCGTGTGTTTGTCAAAAGTGTTTAAAGCATGTTCTCAGTTGATGTTGTGCGGGAATGCCTTTTGATCTATTGGTTCTAGACTCGGTGCAAAATCGCCAATATATCGTCAAAGAAGCCTGTTTTTGTTACGGGATTGACATTTGGTTTCTCTATATGATTTTATGTTGTCTCTTATTCATGATATAATTTCAACTAAAATTCCACTGAAAAAAAGAAAAATCTATACTAAATTTATAGTCACACCTTTACTATAATATAATAGCTAGAGTTTTTTAGTCAAAACGAGTAAACTGAACATATATTTCTGATTTTCCTTCCTCTGTGTGGAGAAGATCATTTTATTTTATGTATGAATTATGGTAATGGTATTGAACGGGAGGATTTGGACGGAGCTAAACCCAACACTCAACGAATACACATCTCATTTCCTCTGAATCGGAAAATCTTAAGAAAATACAATTTTGGTTGAAGTTGAATTATGTAAAGCTTTTCAAGGATTTATTTCCATGGTCGATGTGGAGTACGCTTGGTTGCCTTCTAAATGTGGAAGACGTGGAATGGTCAGCTTGGACACAAGGTCAAGAGATGTTTACATACGGCCAATGAATCCCATACAGTGGCTAACAAAGGTACCGAGGTTGAGTCGAATGTTAGCGGTGTGGTCTCGGCTCCTATGGCCAACACTATCCCTAACTAAATATATATTTATATATTGATATATAATTATATATGTGTAGTTTTTTTTACATTTCTATTTTCAGTCATTAAATCTTTATTGAATTTTTTTTGTATAATACTTTTTCTTATAATTAATATAAAGTTTAGGAGTTACCTGAGTCATCCAACATTAATTTGAATGTGATTTTTTTCTTTATGATGTGAAAATCTCAAGAAAATAGAAACTCCAATTGCATATATGATTTTTTTGGTCTACATGTACTTGATCCAACTAAATTTAGATTAAAAAGTTTAATCTAGATTTAGATTAATATTAAAGTGAACAAATTTAGATGAAACTTGCGTGTCAAGCAAAATCCACTTTGTTTGTCTTGTGGGGCAGTAATGATATTAAACAAGATCTAGAGGTATCAAAGATAATAATAACTTTTAAATAACACATTTATGTTATGAAGATTATTTTCTAATTAGATCTTTAATCACCCCAAGATTGACTTTCTCTAAAGCCTATTTATAAAACTATATATATGAGAGGACAATACTCAAGAAAAACAATAAAAAACTGAAGAAGAAATGGGGAGGAAAAAAATTGAATTGAAGAGAATAGAGTGCGTAAAAGAGAGAAGCAGCAAATACTCAAAACGTAAAAAAGGAATTTTGAAGAAGGCAGAAGAAATATCAAAGTTGTGTGAAGCTGATATTGCACTCCTTTCTTTTTCACCTACTACTGATAAACCTCTTCTGTTTCATTCAAGGTCTTGACCGTGTCCTTTTTCAATCAAATTTCCTTCGTTTTTTAAATATTTAAATAGAAGTTTGTCAAAAACCTAATATACATATAGGAACATAACATTGTACATGTTCCGAAATCATGTTACGAATTCGAATTACTAATATTTGCTTAAAATATGCTAATGAAATTGCAGACCCCTTAGTAGAATCTTGGAGAAGTTTTCCAAAGTTTCGTTACAAGATCGGGAAGACAGGTTTTTGTCATTCAGTTTTTTATTTTAATTTACTATATAATTATAATATTACAGTTGCATGATACTTTTTTTTTTTAATTACTATCTGAGATCTTTTTTGTTGTTGTTATTGTATTTGCGAATTTAGGAGAGCCTACACAATCAAGGTTTGATACACTTCTCAGTTAAAGTCTGATTTAGCTTACCAATTTTTCTTCTTTACATTCTGTTGGGGATGTAGTTTTAAAATTAAAAAGAAACGAAAAACTGAGTTTATATTTTCCTTTTCTTTTGTGGTATCAATCAAATTTAAATGTATAGACGTTGAAGAAGATGTACAAGGATACTACAGAAACTCCCAATGAAAATCAGGATCTTACATACGAGAGGTACATTGATCTTGCACCCGAAAGGTACTATTTTGAATTTTTCATTTTGATGGATACAATTAATTATAGTTGTTATAAACAACCCTATACATACATATGACCTAGACTGAATCTATTTTTGTTATATTCATTGCAGTGATGAAGTGCTCGAGGTACGAAAAAATAGTTAGAATATTTGAAATCATTTTTCTTTCATTTTATTTTTTGAAATATTTTTTTAATCCTTTTAAAAATAATTGAGTATATATGTATGAATATTCAGGAAGATAGTAGGATGACTGAACTGAGAAACGCTAGGAAATTGCTTGATGAGAAGACGTCAATGTTGAAGTAATAATAGTAAAAACATGATTGAAGATTCTATATAGTTTTCTTACCAATTATATCAACTATTTGTTTACTAAAACGTATGCTTAATAATTCCTAAGGGATTGGCAGAATCCGTTTAGAGTTGATGATTTGGAACGACTGAAAATCATGGAAAAGTATCTAATTGCTTCTCTTCGCCATATCAGAGCGGTATTTACAAGTTGATAGAAAATCCACAAAACTCAATATTTCAAAAGATAAATGCACTTGGAATGTAACATAAAGTATATTTTGTTTCAGATGAAAATCCAAGAAGACCAGTAAACTCTTAAATAGGGGGCTGGTAATGGCTTTTACTTTATATTTTGCTGGAAACTTTTGGTTGTAGAGATTTTGGCTCTTAGTGCTTTGACTGTTATCTTAAATTTTAATAAAAGTTTGTTTGGTAATTTAATAATTATTTATAAAAAAATTGCAAATAAAAATAATTTATCACATAAATATGAGAAAAGTATATTAATAAATACATTTTTAGATTTTATTTTCATTGAATTTGTAATTTTTTTATTTTCATCATTTTGCAAAATTTTGATAATTTATTGATTTATATAAAAATGGATCTCAAAATAATAGAAAAAGAGATAATAACTAGTCAATCAATATTTTTGAGTTTTAAAGTTATTTATAAATTTTAAAATAGTTTAAATGATTTTTTGGAAAAGAGGAGAGATAATGAAACATTTAAAACTATTTATTTTTAACTTAAAGCCACTCCAACGAAGCTTTAGAAAAAGTATGAATGAAAGACAAAAAAATAAAAGAAAGGCTTTGAAGACTTTAAAATCTTTTAAGACAATAAATCATGCTTGGCAAAAACATATCTTTAAAGGCTTTCAATTTTTTTAAAGACTTAAAAGAGACCTTACCAAGCACCCTCATGAATACAAAATGGAAGACTTATTTTGTACTTAGCCGACTCATGAAGAGCATAAGAAAATATTATAAAACATCATATTAACTATGTTATATACATATTTTCCAGCGACTGCTATTTAAATATCATTTAACCACCATGTCTATACCATTTGTTAATTTTCAACTATTGTCGCGTTTCAAACTGGTTATAGTGAATAACTTAATATATATATATATATAGGGTCTAATCGTTTTTATATTTTTTTTCAGAAACTTTGAAAAATAGTTTTTTTCTGAAAACATCTCTGAAAAATAGTTGTTGGATCTCTTATATATTAATATATGTTTTGGCTGTCGTATCTCTTGTCTCTTATATGAGTTCCCCCTAGGAGTAGGAGGGCATGTCCATTGATAGTTTCTACAAGGGTTTTTTTTTTTAACATCTTCATTCATTTAGATCATAGCCAACTGTTGATACATTGAGAATACATCAATAATGATCAAATATAAATACACATCCACAATTACATAACCAAACATTAAAAAGGACGATGAAGAAGTGAATTTCCACGATGCTTGTGATACCGAAGCCTTACTCGTCAACGGGTTAAACCCGTCTCTTTCCTTCTCCAAAATCAATCCCAAAACAATGAGATCATCGTCCTTGGCTTAAACCGTCTCTTTCCTTCTCCAAAATCAATCCCAAAACAATGAGATCATCGTCCTTGGCTATCATCACTTGAATAAAACTCCACGTCGTTGAATGTTATTGATGTTACTGAAGACCATATTTTACATTCTCCATGAATATGCTATACCCGGATCCTGAATTCGATGATCAAAACACGATATCAGTCTTTGAAATCTATACCAAATTTTTTCCATTGATCGGGATTGTGTATAATGCCAGCGGCGGTCAAGGGTTTCTTATTAATAAAAAAAATAAGAAATAAAATGGAGAGAGGTTCTTAAGGTTGTGGTTTGAGAACCAATTTTAATAGTTGGAAGAAACCACCTGCCAAATGTTGTGTTGTTATTTGTTAAATGTATTTTTAATAAATCAAAATTTAAATAAATAATTTAAAACTGTATTAAATTAGATACTCTTTGGGTTTCTTAGGATTAGATGAAACGACCCGACCCGTTTTTTTTTTTTTTTTAAACATAAACCCTTGGTCTCGGATTAGCATTCCCATAAATGTTATCCTCAACAACCAAGTAAACATACACAGACAATCAGCGGATAACAATAATAAACCAAGCATTTCCTTTTTTTTTAATCTAATCCAGTTCAACCACAATTTCCAAATCAAGATTCCACAAAACCAACAACCTAACAGCCGTTCTAAACAGAAAGGGAACAATAGAAATCACACAGCACGAAACCGAGACCCTAGATCATCTCCCTCTTCGTTGCCATGATTCCACGATCACAATTTGCCTTTACCTGCATCACATGGAAAAAAGAGATGCGTGAGTATTATCACAAATACCCAGTGAGACTGTCCTCCCATCTACGACTGCGCACACAGACGCGATGGATCCGCTCAGGCAAACACGCATCAAACAATCACACAAAGCACAACAACGGCTCAACCACAGCCCAAACAGGCGGCCTGTCGATCGACACTACCACTAGGTGTCGATCGACACCCCTGTTCACACCTGTCGATCGACACACCCACGGTGCCTGTCGATCGACAGCTCTACAGGACCCTGTCGATCGACACAACCTCTAGGTGTCGATCGACAGCTCCTCGATCACATGTCGATCGACACAACCACTAGGTGTCGATCGACAGCTCTCGTGTGACCCTGTCGATCGACACACCCAAGTGTTGTCGATCGACAGGTCGTCGCAGATTCATGGGAAATCGATCATTATCCTCTCGGATCGATTCCTCCTCTGCGTTAACACGAAACCTGCACGAATAAACACAATCCAAACAATCCACACGCAATCCACAGACATATTCAACACAAACAACATCAATCAACAATTTCAACCTACCACCAAACAACCCTAACGAATCCACCGGCCCAAAAGCCATGGTCACGCACTCACCTCGAGTTAATTGGAAAGAAAACGGTAGAGCTGAGGCTAGACACGAATCCACGACACTCTCCACAAGAAATCTCCTCCAAATCTCTCAAGAAACGAAACCCTAATTCTCAAAAACTCACAGGAAACAGAGAACTCCTCTCAAACTCTGTTGGCTGCGTTTTTGGGACTTGGTTCGCTCAAATGCGGTCAAAAACCCTTAAATACGAAGCCCTAAGGTTTACCCAAACCGGCCCGGTCCAATTGAACGACTTAAATCGAACCAGAAAACCAACCAATTCGGGCACATGTCGATCGACAACCACTAGGTGTGTCGATCGACAGCCCTTAAGAGCCTTGTCGATCGACAAACCACAAGTGTGTCGATCGACAGCCCCTCCATTTTCCACAAAAATGGTTCACGGGCGTCACATTGGACATGACCTAGTTATAAGAAAGCGTATTAGCAACGGTGATAGATGTCAGTGTAGTAATAGATAGATTTCCAAATACAAATGTGATACATTTTGATGTTTGAAAATATAAAATAAAATCAAGACCAAATAAAAATTTATTAGTTTAATACAAATCACTCTAAATTTAATATTAAATATAATTTCTTTTTTCTTTGTATGAATCCATTTTCTTCGAATTTAAATGTATAGACGTTGAAGAAGATGTACAAGGACAATACAGAAAGTGCTAGTGAAAGTCAGCATCTTGCATGCAAAAGTTACATTGATCTTTCATCCGAAAGGCACTAATTTGAATGTTTCATTTTGATGGGTACAATTAATTAATTTTGTATAATCATCCCTATGCATACATATGAACTAGTTTTTTTTTTGGGGTCAAACATATGAACTAGACTAAATCTATTTTTGCTATATTCATTGCAGAGATGACTAGCTCGAGGTACAAAAATATAGATAGAATATTTGAAATAATTGTTCTTTAATTTTAATTTTTTGAAATATATATTTTAATCATTTAAAAAATAATTGACTATACTTTAAAAGTCATGAAGATGATAAGGTAATTGAACTGAGAAATGCCAGGAAATTGCTTGATGAGAAGACGTCAATGTTGAAGTAATTATAGTAAAAACATGATTGAAAAAACTATATAATTTCTTACTAATTATATAAACTATCTGTTTACTAAAACATGTGCTTAATAATTCATAAGAGATTGGCAGAATCCATTTAGAGTTGATGATATGGAACGACTCAAAATCATGGAAAAGTTTCTAATTTCTTCTCTTAGACAAATCAGAAAGGTCAAGTTAATATCCAATCAATAAAACTCAATGTTCCAAAAGATAAATGCAATCAGAATGTAACATAAAGTTTATTTGTTTCAGATGAAAATCCAAAAAGACTAGCAAACTCTGATATGAATTCAAAATGGAAGACTTATTTTGTACTTAGTCGACTCATGAAAACCATAAGAAAAGATGATAGAACATCATATTAAATATATATATATTTATATCCTGCGACTGCTATTTATATATCTTTGCTCTTGATTATGCTTGTTTGTGGATGTGAATACTTTAGCGAATAAGCGCATATTGCTTGATGATTAAGAGACTAATATCATGTCTCAACTTCACAGATTTGTGTATTCGGATTTTTCGTTTCCATTTGACCAGATTTATGTTTCTTCTCTTTTACAAACCTTCTGATGAATTGATTTAGTTTTGCTACTGAGCGTTTTGTGTGAAGAATCGAAATGTGCTACTTAGTGTTTATGATTTGTAGTTTAGCGTTGTCAACATTGTGAATACTTTAAGAGAATAAGTGCAATTGATGATAGTAAAGATTAAGTTGCTGTTCAGGATTCACTTAATATCTCATTTTCCCTTTTTTAAAAACAAAGTTTTTAACCTAACTCTTATTCTGCTCCTGCTTAAGGTTGACAATTCCCTTTACTCATTTTATTTTTCAGTTTACAGTGATGTTGTTGCCCCTAGGACTAGGAGAAATTGGTTATAAGGAAGGATGTTAGAAGCGGTAAAAGATGTTAGTGTAGTAATAGATAAATTTTCAAATACAAATGTGATACATTTTGATCGTTTGAAAAAATAAAATAAATCAACACAAAATACAAATTTAATTATTTAATACAAATCACTCTAAATTATACACTAAATATATCCCTCGATTTCATATAATTCGAGTTTAGTTCATACAATTTAGTACATAAATTTATGTATCCATCCGGCTATTATATATTTTGATTCATATTTAGTTTGGGTTGATTCATGTATTTTGTCTATTGTTTTGGGAAAACACATTCCTATACAAAATAATCGCAAATTCGAATATGCGCAAGCGAATCTCGGATTTTGCGTAGTTCTTGCATAACATTTTTAATAACTAAAAACTATACTAATTTTATAATAGAAACCTTTCACAACATTATTAATTTATGAAAATAGTTAGAGGTTTATCAGATAAACTGGACATTTACTTCTGATTTTTCTTCTTCTATATAGAGAGATAATTTATTGGTATTGGCGGGAGGATTTGGACTCAGCTCAACCCATTTCTCAACGAATCCACATCTCATATTCTCTGACTCCAACTATTAAAATCAGATTCTTCATCAGAAATAGAATAACGAACATATTACTTTCATACAAATCAAGACACGGCCGGTTTGAACCTCGGGATTAGTCGAGTCTCATGGTCCGTTGACACGAGATCCAGCTAGGGAGTAAACGTCTATTCGACATGAGCTTATGGTGTCTGTTGAACTGAATCATCCGAGTTATAAAAAAACACTAATGTATACATATTTTGTCTCATAAAATTTTAAGAACTTTTCTCTCACAATTAAATCAATTAAGTTTAGTATATCAATTAAAATTTGTTGGAATTTAAAATCATAAAAGTTCCAAAGTTTTAAATATATTTTTTCTTTAGGGAAACAAATATTTTTTCATTCAATCATTTATCATATTCTTATACTTGCTAACATTTACTTATTATTAGATGATTTTTTCTCTTTAATAGTTTAGTAACACTAATATATATATATTATCAGTTGAAATCTATTTTCATTCTGAAACTTGTAAAAACATTTGAATTTTATTAATATGATCAATCTTAAATACAATTTTTTATTAGAAAATCATACAATATCATTGTTAGCTTGTTACCAGTAAAATTTCTCATAGTCTTGTATCTACTGTTACTAATACCTCATTTAAATTGCTACTTTCCATCCAATCAACATAATAATTTCTTTTATTCTTACAGAATTATTTTGAGTCACGTTATTTTAGTTTTTATTTGTTATGCTAATTTTTTGTATTTTTAATATTACATATATTATTTAAAAATTCTATTAAATATAAACGAATAAGCATAATTAATTTAAGTAAAAGTTTTAGCTAAGCATTAATGTCGTCATCCTAGATGAATAAATATTTCTATCTTTGTCAACTTCTAATTAAAATTGATAGACCCAATTAAAATTTAGATTTTTTTGTTGGTAACGAAGTTTATATTTATATAATTATATATGTGTAGTTTTTTTTTTACATTTATAATTTTAGTCATTAAATATTTATTCAAATTTGATTTTTTGTATTATATTTTTACTTATAATTAAATATAATTAATATAAAGTTTAGGAGTTACCTGAGTCATCCAACTTTAATTTGAATGTGATTTTTTTCTTTATGATGTGAAAATCTCAAGAAAATAGAAACTCCAATTGCATATAAGATTTTTTTGGTCTACATGTACTTCATTCAACTAAATTTAGATAAAAAAAGTTTAATCTAGATTTAGATTAAAATTAAAGTGAACAAATTAACTTGTGTGTCAAGCAAAATCCACTTTGTTTGTCTTGTGGGACAGTAATGATATCAAACAAGATCTAGAGGTATCAAAGATAATAATAACTTTTAAACAACACATTTATGTAAGGAAGATTACTTTCTAATTAGATCTTTGATCACCCAAAGATTGTCTTTCTCCTAAGCTTAGGTATAAAACTATATATATGGGAGGACAGTACTCAAGAAAAACAAAAACAAAAAACTGAAGAAGAAATGGGGAGGAAGAAAATAGAATTGAAGAGAATAGAGTGCGTGAAAGAGAGAAGCAGCAAATTCTCAAAACGTAAAAAGGGAATTTTCAAGAAAGCCCAAGAAATAGCAGAGTTGTGTGATACTGATATTGCACTCCTCTCTTTTTCACCTACTTCTAATAAGCCTCTTCTGTTTCATTCAAGGTCTTGATCACGTCCTTTTTCTATCAAATTTCATTCGTTTTAAATATTTGAACAGAATTTGTCAAAACCTAATATACATATAGGAACATAACATTGTACATGTTCCGAAATCATGTTACGAATTCAAGTTACCAATATTTGCTTAGAAATGTGCTAATGATATTGCAGGCCCCTTAGTAGAATCTTAGAGAAGTTTTCGAAAGTTTCGTTACAAGATCGGGAAGACAGGTTTAATCATTCAGTTTTTGATTTTAATTTACTATATAATTACAATTGCATGGTATTGTTTTTTCTTTTATTTTTAATTACTATCTGAGATCTTTTGTTGTTGTTGTATGTGCGAATTTAGGAGAGCCTACACAATCAAGGTTTGATTTACTAATAACTTTTACACTTCTCAATTTAAGTCTGATTTAGCTTATCAATTTTTTTTGCTTACATTCCGTTGGGGATGTAGTTTTAAAATTAAAGAGAAACAAAAAACCGAGTTTATATTTTCTTTTTTTCTGTGGTAAAATGTATAGACGCTGAAGAAGATGTACAAGGACACTACAGATACAGAAACTCCCACTGAAAATCAGCATCTTACATGCGAGCGGTACATTGATCTTGCACCCGAAAGGTACTATTTTGAATGTTTCATTTTGATGGATACAATTAATTATAAATTCTTATAATCAACCCTATACATACATATGAACTAGACTTAATCTATTTTTGTTATATTCATTGCAGTGATGAAGTGCTCGAGGTACGAAAAAATAGTTATAGTATTTGAAATCATTGTTCTTTCAGTTTTATTTTTTGAAATATTTTTTTAATCCTTTTAAAAATATTTGAGTATATATGTATGAATATTCAGGAAGATAGTAGGATAACTGAACTGAGAAACGCCAGGAAATTGCTTGATGAGAAGACGTCAATATTGAAGTAAAAATAGTTAAAAACATGATTGAAGATTCTATATAGTTTTCTTACTAATTATATAAACTATATGTTTACTAAAACGTATGCTTAATAATTTCATAAGGGACTGGCATAATCCGTTTAGAGTTGATGATTTGGAACGACTGAAAATCATGGAAAAATATCTAATTGCTTCTCTTGGCCAAATCAGAAAGGTATTTACAAGTTGATATACAATCAATAAAACTGAATGTTTCAAAAGATAAATGCAATTGGAATGTAACATAAAGTTTATTTTGTTTCAGATGAAAATCCAAGAAGACCAGTAAACTATTATCTGTCAGACCATTGTCGCGTTTCAAACTGGTTATAGTTTTAATATATATACATATATGTATATATCTTCCAGGTCTAATTGAAAAATAGTTGTTGGATCTCTTATATTTGTATATGTTTTGGATGTCGTATCTCTTGTCTGTTATATGAGTTGCCCCTAGGACTAGGAGATATTAATAAATAGATTTTCAAATACAAATGTGATACATTTTATCATTTGAAAATATAAAATAAATCAACACCAAATACAAATTTATTAGTTTAATACAAATCACTCTACATTTATATTGAATATATCTTCTTAAATATTATTTATAATAATTCTTAGTCGTCCTCAATTCAATATATCGAAGAAATCAAGTTATATGCGAGTTTAGTTTGTGCAATTTAGTATATAAATTTATGTATCCATCCAGCTATTATATAATTTGATTCAAATTTAGATTGATGAATTTTGGATTGGTTTGATTCGATTCATGTATTTTGTCTATTGTGTTGGGAAAACACATTCTTATAAAAAACTAGGTAAAGGACCCGCATATATGTGGGTTTTTTATAAAATATTTATAGCCTGTAAAAAAAATCGGAAAAGGAAAAACCAAAATGAAACCACCCATGAAATAGATGAAAAATCGTATTTTTAGTTACAAACTAACATTGCAAATTTTAATAAAATTCTCATAATTGCTTTCCAAATTTTTGTAGTGAATGATGCATAAAGCTTTGAATAGTATTTTTGTATGTTAAAATAAAACCTAATTGTAATGAGATATTAATCAAGTAATTTGCAATACATTAAGACTCTTACTGATATAATAATAAAAATACGCGAAATTTTTTCTCAAGCAATAGAAAGTGTATTCATATAATTTCATTATTTTCATAAAATATGTCGCCTCCTTGTTTTTGATAAAACGTACAGTAATACAAAAATAAACACGTTTTGAATTTAACTGGTTTAAAGTTAAATAAATTTTTTTTTCTCCGGATGAATAATCATTGATAGGATGATATCTATGTTGTAAATAATAATAAAAAAGAAACTTTGAGTTAGAATTTATTTTTAATTCAATTTTTTTAATATAGATCGTTGTAATATCACACCAATCAAATGAAACAGAGTAATCGATGTTATTTTCTAGTTAAAAACTGAAACCTAAGTCTATTTTTTTTCTACACATGTATTAACTAAAACCTATTTCATAAAAGAAAAAAGTTTCTGCAAAACAAATTTTATAAAAAAAAAAAAAAAAAAAGATAAAAACGAATGATGTTGCGTAAAAATAAAACTAAGACATGTAATAAAAATGGAATAAACCATGCTTATCCACTCATTATTAACCATGCTTATTAGTTAAAGATTAATTAAAAAATCTTGACATATAGATATTTTTAATTTATTTAATAAATACAAATATATAAGTTTAAAAATCATTAAGATTTGTCAGAAACCTAAGTCTATATGTTTTACACATGTAATAATTAGAAATATTTAAGAGTAAATCTTATAACCTATTTAATAAAGGACCCCCAAATATGCGGGCTTATGGTAAAAAATATTTTGCGACTCGTGAAAAATCAAACACAAAAAATAAAATAAAATTATATCACTCATAAAAGTAAAAAAAATTGAAAACTTTGATATTAAATAATTGAACACTTACATTTTTATCTTGATTCTTTTGTCTACTTTGATTTCCCAAAAATGCATATCATTTCAAAATAATTAGTTTAATGTTATTCATGATTGAAGTAATTCAATTCTTACTATTTCGTTACTTTAATTTTTCAAAATCTTGTTGAATTATTTTCTCAAAATGTTATTTGAATTTTCCAATTTCATAACATCTGAAAAAGACAAAACACGAAGTGTGAAAACCACTGATAGAAAAGCTTCAACATTATTAAATTAGGTTGACTGTTTTTATTGTATTATTTTATTTTGAATTAAAATTCGTTCTAAAGAATTAGTTTTTTTTCCTATTCCTTACGGAATTAGGTTTATTTTACCATGTGACTACTCACTCATATATTTAGTTTTTCAAAACTTTAACGAATTGAATCTTATATTTTTAATTGCAAACCTCAATAGGATTTCTTTCTTTCACATAATTGATTTCCAAATTTTGCAAGAATTTAATGATGCAAAAAGCTTTGAATAGTATTTGCATGCGTTAAATTAAAATCAATATGTAGTTAGATATTATTCAAATAATTAGTAATATATTAAGAGTCTTATTGACATAAAATAAAAATACGTTAATCCTTTTCATCAACTAATATAAAGACCATTCTTATAAGGTCATTATTTTTCTTCTCTCATTTTCTAATAATACGTACTACAATACGATGATAAACAATTTCTTTTTATTTAACTTTTCTAATGTTAAATAATTGGTAACTTTTTGTGATGATAAAAAATTATTTGTAAATTGTTTTATTCTAATATACATGTTAAATCCTTTTCGTTTAAATAGAAATAGGTTTTGCATGCGACGATTTATCCACGTATCAAAATATTTATCTATTTTAGATTATTAATATCTTTATTTGTAAAATAGTAAAAAGTAATAGGAAAATTTTGAAATATGTGATTTAAATTAGTTAAAATAAAATAACACGTGTCAAAATATTATCGATCAATTGATACGTGTCATGATCCTTTTAATTATTATGTTTGACGCATCCAACTTTATAAAATACAAATATATAAGCTTTAAAAGAATTATGGATTGTTGGATATATGTGGAATATTTAACATAGAATTTTTTTTAACACATGTAAAAATCCGATCGACCAACTGAAACGGTTACGATTATCTTCATTATTATGTTTGACGCATCAAACTTTATATAATAAGATATTTAAAATAAAATTACACCATTTTTTTATTTTGAAGTAGAAAATCTATTAATTTTTCCCAATGAAATCTTATTATATAATTTAAAATCTTTTTAGTTTAGAAAAAGATTTAAGTTTTGCATATAACGATTTATCCACATGTCAAAAGATTTATTTAATTTAGATTAATAGTATCTTTATTTGAAAAATAGTTAAAAAGTAAACCTGTTTTGAATAGGATTATGAAGTTTATATAATAAGATGTGATTTAATTTTTAATAACATTGTGTCAACACCTAATTTAAAGAGAAATTTTGAGAAATGTCATTTTCAACATGCCACATAACATAAATGCCACGGGTGAAAGCATTTTCACAAAAATGCCACAGATTTTTTCAAATATTCCCATATTACCCTTTGATTTAATTTACCTATAATTTTTAATTGACTTTTTTGATCGAAAAAACAGATCTCCTTTGTGGTCGTCGTTCTCGATCTCGCCGTCGTCGTCCTGGATCTCGCCGCCGTGTCCGTACTCAATCTCCTTTCAAATCGTTCTTTCACCAGAGTCACATCGGAAGAGGTGGAAGAAGAGACGGTGAATTCAATCATCGTCGTAGTTCTATTCTCTATTGGGATTCCTAGAGACGTAGTCATCATAGGAAGATTCTCGGAGAATGTCACCGTCGATGTCGGATATTCTAGATTTTCGTTATGTGTCAAAATTTTCTGATGAAACATTACAGAAACCAGTCAAATCGATGTTAGAGATTTCAATTTCTCTTACCTTCGTTCGGTTTTGACTAAATTGTTGTTGATGGTTTGTGAGTGAAGACTGATTTGTTGTTGTTCTGGTAATGTTGTAAATGGAGAAGCTTTGATTATCTAGCTAGTCTTGCTTCAGCTTCGAGCCTAGCACTTTCCCATTGAGCCATATGACTTAGAGTAGTTGCGTTCTTTGATTGACCAGAGGAAGAAGAAAGTGTGTCGTTCTTGTGCTTGTGTGTCACTGGATCTATCCTCATTTTAACCAAACACTTCTTCAAGTGTGTGCTTTTGTAATTTTCATTTCCTGGGTTGATTTTTTCGACCATTAATGATTAGTTTTGATTTGTTCTAAGATGAGTTTAGTTCTATTGTTCATCAACTTTTCAAGCCCCAGGTTTCTGAAGACTGGAACAACTATCGTTGGGTTGATTTTCAAGGTCTATTTTGTTCTCATATACTCTTATATGTATTGGCTTTGTTTTTGCTTTGATAGCTGTTGTGTGTTTAGCTTAGTGTAATTGTTGGATAGTAAGTTCTCTCTTATGGTTGTTTGCAAGTTATGGAAGTTGTTTAGAAAGGCTAAGATGCAAATGTTAATGATAAGGTAGCTGAGAAGTTGTCATTTAAGGCTCTTGAGATACTGGTAGTTTGATATTCCACAAAAAGAGGTTTTTGATTGAAATTGTGGAGTACAGTTTGTGTGATTGGCGCATATCAATGAATTTTAGCTACAGATAACAACTGGATTAGCTTAATGTTTGTGAAAACGTTTGGTGGGAAAATAAAAGTATGAAGTTTTGTTGTTTTCTCAACCCTTGACAATGTGATAATATGTTGATGCTTCATATTAGTTCTTGCTCGCTCTCTGAACTTTAGAACATTGCATGAAACGTGCGATAATGTGTGTGCCTTTGACGTTCTCTTTCAGATTCTAAATAGAATACATTTCTGATTTTATTTATCTGTTTTTACAATGTTTGTAAAGATCATTTTATATTATAAACTTTACAAAAACCTTATAATATAGAATTCGTTTAAAGTCGTGTTTGACAAAACAATGAAAATCAACTAATAAAACATTTTAAATACCTTATAATCCTTACAAAAACTTTATAATATACAATTTTATATATCAATTTTTAAATACCTTATAAACCTTACATGAACCTTATAATATACAATTTTATACATCGATTTTTAAAACCATTTGAAGTCCTGTTTGGCGAAACAATGAGAATCAACTAATACAACATTTTAAATACCTTATAAACTTTACAAAAACCTTATAATATAGAATTCATTTAAAGTCGTGTTTGGCAAAACAATGAAAATCAACTAATAAAACCTTTTAAATACCTTATAATCCTTACAAAAACTTTATAATATACAATTTTATAGATCAATTTTTAAATACCTTATAAACCTTACAAGAACCCTATAATATACAATTTTATAGATTGATTTTTAAAACCATTTGAAGTCCTGTCTGGCGAAACAATGAAAATCAACTAATACAACCTTTTAAATACCTTATAAACTTTACAAAAACCTTATAATATATAATTTATTTAAAGCCGTGTTTGGCAAAAAAATGAAAATCAACTAATAAAACCTTTTAAATACCTTATAATCCTTACAAAAACCTTATAATATACAATTTTATAGATCAATTTTTAAATATCTTATAAACCTTACAAGAACCTTATAATGTACAATTTTATAGATTGATTTTTAAAACCATTTGAAGTCATGTTTGGCGAAACAATGAGAATCAACTAATACAACCTTTTAAATACCTTATAAACTTTACAAAAACCTTATAATATAGAATTTATTTAAAGCCGTGTTTGGCAAAATAATGAAAATCAACTAATAAAACCTTTTGAATACTAAATAATCCTTACAAAAACCTTATAATATACAATTTTATAGATCAATTTTTAAATACCTTATAAACCCTACAAGAACCTTATAATATACAATTTTATAGATCGATTTTTAAAACCATTTGAAGTCTTGTTTGGCGAAACAATGAGAATCAACTAATACAACATTTTAAATACCTTATAAACTTTACAAAAACCTTATAATATATAATTCATTTAAAGCTGTGTTTGGCAAAACAATGAAAATCAACTAATAAAACCTTTTAAATACCTTATAATCCTTACAAAAACCTTATAATATACAATTTTATAGATCAATTTTTAAATACCTTATAAACCTTACAAAAACCTTATAATATACAATTTTATAAATTGATTTTTAAAACCATTTGAAGTCTTGTTTGGCGAAACAATGAGAATCAACTAATACAACCTTTTAAATACCTTATAAACTTTACAAAAACCTTATAATATAGAATTCATTTAAAGCCGTGTTTGGCAAAACAATGAAAATCAACTAATAAAACCTTTTAAATACCTTATAATCCTTAAAAAAACCTTATAATATACAATTTTATAGATCAATTTTTAAATACCTTATAAACCTTACAAGAACCTTATAATATACAATTTTATAGATCGATTTTTATAACCATTTGAAGTCTTGTTTGGCGAAACATTGAGAATCAACTAATACAACCTTTTAAATATCTTATAAACTTTACAAAAACCTTATAATATAGAATTCATTTAAAGCCGTATTTGACAAAACAATGAAAATCAACTAATAAAACCTTTTAAATACCTTATAATCCTTACAAAAATCTGATAATATACAATTTTATAGATCAATTTTTAAATACCTTATAACCCTTACAAAAACCTTATAATATACAATTTTATAGATTGATTTTTAAAACCATTTGAAGTCTTGTTTGGCGAAACAATGAGAATCAACTAATACAACCTTTTAAATACCTTATAAACTTTACAAAAATCTTATAATATGGAATTCATTTAAAGTCTGTTTGGCAAAACAATGAAAATCAACTAATAAAACCTTTTAAATACCTTATAATCCTTACAAAAACCTTATCATATACAATTTTATAGATCAATTTTTAAATACCTTATAAACCTTACAAAAACCTTATAATATACAAGATTATTAATTATTTGAAAGTATTTGAAAGATTATTAATTGATCTATAATTATATTTATAAGATTTTGTAAAGTTTATAAGGTATTTGAAAAATTATTAATTGATCTATAAATTCTATTTATAAGATATTTGTAAAGTTTATAAAATATTTGAAAGGTCAATTTATAGGATATAAAACTGTATTTATAAGGTTTTTGTAAGGTGTACAAGATATTTAAATTTTCTTATAAGATCTTTTTAAGGTTTATAAGGTATTTAATTTTTTTTATAAGATTTGATATAAAACTTTATTTATATAATTTTGTAATATTTAATGTAAAACCGTATTTATAAGATTTTTGTACAATTATAAGTTATTGAAGTTTTTCTATAAGATCACAAACTAAAACCTCTAAAAGTAAATCGAATTTGATTTTGAAAGAAGCATCAGCTGCTTCTACGGCCTCTGCTGATAAACCTCTATCATTAGTGTTTGTGTTCACTAAATGTTGATTTTGATTGACACCAATCAAAAGTTTTCGACTTTTTGAGTAGAAAGTTGAAATATTGCCTTCTTGATTCCTCGGCACCCATCTAAATCTACTTAGAGAGTGGTCGGTCTCATTTTAAAAATCAATGTTGAAACCAGAAGAGAGAAAAGAAACAATTCAAGAAGAATCAACTAGACCAACCCCAAATAATAAAGAGAGGACCATATAAAGTATTCAAAACTATTCTTCATAGACAATTTATTAGCGTTGCATTGCATTGCATTGCATGTATTTCATTATACATATAAGTTTCACTACATGTGACGTAACTCTCAATAGCAACAATTTATAGAGCAATAATTGATGAAGACTCATCTTTAACTAAGAACAGCCTAGAAAATTAGGATTTTTATAGAATATTCTTGGGAAAATCTTGCTTCCTAGGAGAAAAGGAAAAACTTTGTCGATTCGGCTACAGAGTAATACAAAATCAAAATCTTTGAATTGAATTATGAAATCAAAGCTTTAGGCTCTTCTTTCTTAAAGAGAATAGATTCTCAGCTCCGAACCAAATCTTTGAATTGAATTGTGAAATCAAAGCTTTAGGAATATGAGATTCTGAATTTCCATCACTTTCCCCATTGAAAGGTGTTGTTCATTGCAGAAGCCATACCAGATTTAAGTAGCTCCATTGCTTCTTCGTCAACCATACCCACAGGATCAGTGGAAGGATCCACAACACTCTGCCGTACAAGCGTTACTGAAGTCTCTGTACATTCAAACAAGGAAGAGAGAGTGTGTTATGAAGTTATCGCAAATTTGAACCGTTAACCAAATATACTTAACCATCTGTGTTCAGTGCTGTATAACACAGTTTTTAAGGGTTAGGTTGAAAGTTGGATTGTGAATCTGAAAAAATTCCGAGAGATGTAAGAGAAATAGTACCTCATTTTCTTGAAGCTTCTGAATCTTTATATATGCTTCTATGCAGCTTTTGGGTTCTCCTTCAAATCCACAAATACCTACACAAATTTGTTAAAAAGACATCATCACACAACTCTCAAACTCTATCTGAGTTTAGAAAACAAATTACACACACAATTCCAAGCTAAAGCTATTTATCTTGTAGAATCCGGGAGATAAATAGCTTTAGCTTGGAATCGGCCGTATAAGATCGTGGTGGTATTTGTGACTGGAGTTTCATTTAACAGGCGAGATTGACGAGAGAGAGAGAGAGTGAATTCTAGGGTTTTGAAATCTCTAACTAAACAGAAGGACAAAATAGTCATTTACCTATGAAATTGTGGCATTATTGAAAACGGGAATTCTCGCGTGGCACTCTTGAACATAGTACGTGCAATTCTCCCTAATTTAAATAGGATTATGAATTTTTTTAAATATGTGATTTAATTTATTTAAAATAAAATAACACTTGTCCAAACCTAATTTCATTTTTTGGAAATATGTAATTTAATTTAATTAAAATAATATTACACGTGTCAAAATCTTATCGACCGGTTGACACATGTCACGATCTTGTGATTTATTATGTTTGACGCATCAAGCTTTATATAATAAGATATGGATTTTTGCTAAATTGCCTTGATTTGAAAAATGTTTTGCTACAATACCTTCTACCACATATATTTTTGTCCCATTAGGCTTTAGTAAAATGTAAATTCAATTTCACCGTTTAAAATTAGTAAAATGTTTTTTGTAAATGTTTTCTGAAAAAATATTTTATCTTACGAAATTATTTTTATTTGGGAAAATTAAAAAAATAGGATAAAGAACTTTTAAAATTAAAGAAATACATCAGATGTTTTAAAATTAAGGAAATAGGTTTTTATTGACATTTTTAACCTCTTTCCAAAAAACAAACGTTAATTAATTTTCCCATTTTATATTTATGGGATAATAGTAACTACTAATTAATTTAAAAATAGAAGATCGGAACTAAAATATAAGACCAGAACTCGACATTTCCGATCAAATTGGGGTTTGAAATTTTTATCCGCCGCCGAACTTCGAATCATCTCATCAATGGCGTTTACTCCGGTACCAGTTCTTTTACTCTGGTAAATACTAATCTCTCTCCGATTTCTCGATTTCTTTTGTATCTTTGACTAGTTTTGAGTTATGGAATTTTGAGTTTTTGAGTTCATCGAGTCTCTTTTATATCGATTAGGTGGTTCGTGCTTCTGCTTTCGGGATAGGTCTCATCTATGGGAACGTGAAGCTCAAAGCTTTGAAGGTACATCTCTCTATATCTTCCTTGGTCAGTCGAATTATGAGAATATGAGACTCATGATCTGTTCTTGATGTTTTTAGAACGGTTTTAACTACCTGATTCTTAATCTTGACATCATATCACATTGGAAGATTATCGATTTTGAATTGATGTTTTGAAATTTCCGATTTTGATGTCTATTTGCAAGTAACATGTTTGTTCTTTGAGTCCAATGGTTAAGTCTGAATTCTTATTTCATATTCCATTGAAATATCTTAGTTTGTCATTGTATAGTTGATTTATGTTTCCATTTGACCAGATTTATGTTTCTTCTCTTTTACAAACCTTCTGATGAATTGATTTACTTTTGCTACGGAGCGTTTTGTGTGAAGAATCGAAATGTGCTACCTAGTGTTTATGATTTGTAGTTTAGCGTTGTCAACATTGTGAATACTTTAAGAGAATAAGTGCAATTGATGATAGTAAAGATTAAGTTTCTGTTCAGGATTCACTTAATATCTCATTAATTTTCCCTTTTTTAAAAACAAAGTTATTAACATATCTCTAATTCTGCTCCTGCTTAAGGTTGACAATTCCCTTTACTCATTTTATTTTTCAGTTTACAGTTATGTTGTTGCCCCTAGGACTAGGAGAAATTGGTTATGAGGAAGGATGTTAGAAGCGGTAAAAGATGTCAGTCTAGTAATGGATAAATTTTCAAATACAAATGTGATACATTTTGATCGTTTGAAAAAATAAAATAAATCAACACCAAATACAAATTTAATTATTTAATACAAATCACTCTAAATTATACATTAAATATATCCCTCGATTTCATATAATTCGAGTTTAGTTCGTACAATTTAGAACATAAATTTATGTATCCATCGGGCTATTATATATTTTGATTCATATTTAGTTTGGGTTGATTCATGTATTTTGTCTATTGTTTTGGGAAAACACATTCCTATACAAAACCATCGCAAATTCGAATATACGCAAGCGAATCTCGGATTTTGTGTACTTCTTGCATAACATTTTTAATAACTAAAAACTAGACTAATTTTATAATAGAAACCTTTCATAACGTTATTAATTTATCAAAATAGTTAGAGGTTTATCATATAAACTGGACATTTACTTCTGATTTTTCTTCCTCTATATAGAGAGATAATTTAATGGTATTGGCGGGAAGATTTAGACTCAGCTAAACCCAATTCTCAACGAATCCACATCTCATATCCTCTGACTCCAACTATTAAAATCAGATTCTTCATCACAAATAGAACAACGAACATATTACTTTCATACAAATCAAGACTGGCCGGTTTGAACCTCGGGATTAGTCGAATCTCATGGTCCGTTGACACGAGATCCAGCTAGGGAGTAAACATCTATTCGACATGAGCTTATAGTGTCTGGTTAACTGAATCACCTAAGTTATAAAAAAAAACTAATGTATACATATTTTGTCTCATAAAATTTTAAGAACTTTTCTCTCACAATTAAATCAATTAAGTTTAGTATATCAATTAAAATTTGTTGGAATTTAAACTCATAAAAATTCCAAAGTTTTAAATATTTGTTTTCTTTAGGGAAACAAATATTTTATCGTTCAATCATTTATCATATTCTTATATTTGTTAACATTTACTTATTATTAGATGATTTTTTCTCTTTAATAGTTTAGTAACCCTAATATATATATATTATCAATTGAAATCTATTTTCATTCTGAAACTTGTAAAAACATTTGAATTTTTTTAATATGATCAATCTTAAATACAAGTTTTGGTTAGAAAATCATACAATATCATTGTTAGTTTGTTACCAGTAAAATTTTCTCATAGTCTTGTATCTACTGTTACTAATACCTCATTTAAATTGCTACTTTCCACCCAATCAACCTAATAATTTTCTTTTATTCTTTTATTCTTACTTTTGAGTCATGTTATTTTATTTTTTATTTGTTATGCTAATTTTTTTATATTTTTAATATTACTTATATTATTTAAAAGTTCTATTAAATATAAACGAATAAGCATAATTAATTTAAGTAAAATTTTTAGCTAAGCATTAATTTTGTCATCCTAGATGAATAAATAATTATCTCTTTGTCAACTTCTAATTAAAATTGATAGACCCAATTAAAATTTAGATTTTTTTTGTTGGTAACAAAGTTTATATTTATATAATTATATATGTGTAGTTTTTTTTTTACATTTCTATTTTTAGTCATTAAATCTTTATTCAAATTTATTTTTTGTATTATACTTTTTCTTATAATGAAATATAATTAATATAAAGTTTAGGAGTTACCTGAGTCATCCAACTTTAATTTGAATGTGATTTTTTTCTTTGTGATGTGAAAATAGAAACTCCAATTGCATATATGATTTTTTTGGTCAACATGTACTTGATCCAACTAAATTTAGATAAAAAAAAGTTTAATCTAGATTTTGATTAAAATTAAAGTTGAACAAATTTAGATGAAACTTGTGTGTCAAGCAAAATCCACTTTGTTTGTCTTGTGGGACAGTAATGATATCAAACAAGATCTAGAGGTATCAAAGTTAATAATAACTTTTAAATAACACATTTATGTAATGAAGATTATTTTCTAATTAGATTTTTAATCACCCCAAGATTGACTTTCTATAAAGCCTATTTATAAAACTAAATATATGAGAGGACAATACTCAAGAAAAACAATTAAAAAACTGAAGAAGAAATGGGGAGGAAAAAAATAGAATTGAAGAGAATAGAGTGCGTAAAAGAGAGAAGCAGCAAATACTCAAAACGTAAAAAAGGAATTTTGAAGAAGGCAGAAGATTAAATATATATATTTATATCATGCGACTGCTATTTATATATCTTTTCTCTTGATTTTCCGTTTCCATTTGACCAGATTTATGTTTCTTCTCTTTTACAAACCTTCTGATGAATTGATTTACTTTTGCTACGGAGCGTTTTCTGTGAAGAATCAAAATGTGCTACTTAGTGTTTATGATTTGTAGTTTAGCGTTGTCAACATTGTGAATACTTTAAGAGAATAAGTGCAATTGATGATAGTAAAGATTAAGTTTATGTTCAGGATTCACTTAATATCTCATTTTCCCTTTTTTAAAAACAAAGTTATTAACATATCTCTTATTCTGCTCCTGCTTAAGGTTGACAATTCCCTTTACTCATTTTATTTTTCAGTTTACAGTTATATTGTTGCCCCTAGGACTACGAGAATTTGGTTATAAAGAAGGATGTTAGCGGTAAAAGATGTCAGTGTAGTAATAGATAAATTTTCAAATACAAATGTGATACATTTTGATCGTTTGAAAAAATAAAATAAATCAACAACAAATACAAATTTAACTATTTAATACATATCACTATAAATTATACATAAGATATATCCCTCGATTTCATATAATTCGAGTTTAGTTAGTACAATTTAGTACATAAATTTATGTATCCATCCGGCTATTATATATTTTGATTCATATTTAGTATGGGTTGATTCATGTATTTTGTCTATTGTTTTGGGAAAACACATTTCTATACAAAATAATCGCAAATTCGAATATATGCAAGCGAATCTCGGATTTTGTGTAGTTCTTGCATAACATTTTTAATAACTAAAACTATAATAATTTTATAATAACTAAAACTATACTAATTTTATAATAAAAACCTTTCACAACGTTATTAATTTATCAAAATAGTTAGAGGTTTATCAGATAAACTGGACATTTACTTCTGATTTTTCTTCCTCTATATAGAGAGATCATTTATTGGTATTGGCGGGAGGATTTAGACTCAGCTAAACCCAATTCTCAACGAACCCGTATCTCATATCCTCTGACTCCAGCTATTAAAATCAGATTCTTCATCACAAATAGAACAACGAACATATTACTTTCATACAAATCAAGACACGGCCAGTTTGAACTTCGGGATTAGTCGAATCTCATGGTCCGTTGGCACGAGATCCAGCTAGGGAGTAAACGTCTATTCGACATGAGCTTATAGTGTCTGTTGAACCGAATCACCCTAGTTATATAAAAAATACTAATGCATACATATTTTGTCTCATAAAATTTTAAGAACTTTTCTCTCACAATTAAATCAATTAAGTTTAGTATATCAATTAAAATTTGTTGGAATTTAAACTCATAAAAATTCCAAAGTTTTAAATATTTGTTTTCTTTAGGGAAACAAATAATTTATCATTCAATCGTTTATCATATTCTTATATTTGCTAACATTTACTAATTATTAGATGAATTTTTCTCTTTAATAGTTTAGTAACTTGTAAAAAAAATAATTTTTTTAATATGATCAATCTTAAATACAATTTTTGGTTAGAAAATCATACAATATCATTGTTAGTTTGTTACCAGTAAAATTTTCTCATAGTCTTGTATCTACTGTTAGTAATACCTCATTTAAATTGCTACTTTCCACCCAATCAACATAATATATTTCTTTTATTCTTTTATTCTTAAAGAATTATTGTGAGTCACGTTATTTTATTTTTTATTTGTTATGCTAACTGTTTTGTATTTTTAATATTACTTATATTATTTAAAAGTTTTATTAAATATAAACGAATAAGCATAGTAAAAGTTTTAGCTAAGCATTAATGTTGTCATCCTAGATGAATAAATAATTCTCTCTTTGTCAACTTCTAATTAAAATTGATAGACCCAATTAAAATTTAGATTTTTTTTTGTTGGTAACAAATTTTATATTTATATACTTATATATGTGTATTTGTTTTTAACATTTCTATTTTTAGTCATTAAATCTTTATTCAAATTTAATTTTTTGTATTATATTTTTTCTTATAATTAAATATAATTAATATAAAGTTTAGGAGTTACCTGAGTCATCCAACTTTAATTTGAATGTGATTTTTTTCTTTATGATGTGAAAATCTCAAGAAAATAGAAACTCCAATTGCATATATGATTTTTTTGGTCAACATGTACTTGATCCAACTAAATTTAGATAAAAAAAAGTTTAATCTAGATTTAGATTAAAATTAAAGTGAACAAATTTAGATGAAACTTGTGTGTCAAGCAAAATCCACTTTGTTTGTCTTGTGTGACAGTAATGATATCAAACAAGATCTAGACGTATCAAAGATAATAACAACTTTTAAATAACACATTTATGTAATGAAGATTACTTTCTAATTAGATCTTTGATCACCCAAAGATTGTCTTTCTCCTAAGCTTATGTATAAAACTATATATATGGGAGGACAGTACTCAAGAAAAACAAAAAACAAAATTGAACAAGAAATGGGGAGGAAGAAAATAGAATTGAAGAGAATAGAGTGCGTGAAAGAGAGAAGCAGCAAATTCTCAAAACGTAAAAAGTGAATTTTCAAGAAAGCCCAAGAAATAGCAGAGTTGTGTGATACTGATATTGCACTCCTCTCTTTTTCACCTACTTCTAATAAGCCTCTTCTGTTTCATTCAAGGTCTTTATCACGGCCTCTTTTTTGGCAACTTAACTACTAATCAGAATCACGTCCTTTTTCTATCTAATTTCATTCGTTTTAAATATTTGAACAGAATTTGTCAAAAACCTAATATACATATAGGAACATAACATTGTACATGTTCCGAAATCATGTTACAAATTCAAGTTACCAATATTTGCTTAGAAATGTGCTAATGATATTGCAGGCCCCTTAGCAGAATCTTAGAGAAGTTTTCGAAAATTTCGTTACAAGATCGGGAAGACAGGTTTAATCATTCAGTTTTTGATTTTAATTTACTACATAATTACAATTTCATGGTATTGTTTTTTCTTTTATTTTTAATTACTATCTGAGATCTTTTGTTGTTGTTGTATGTACGAATTTAGGAGAGCCTACACAGTCAATGTTTGATTTACTAATAACTTTTACACTTCTCAATTAAAGTCTGATTTAGCTTGTGAATTTTTCTTCCTTACATTCTGTTGGGATGTAGTTTTAAAATTAAAGAGAAACGAAAAACTGAGTTTATATTTTCTTTTTTTCTGTGGTATCAATCCATTTTCTTCAAATTTAAATGTATAGACGCTGAAGAAGATGTACAAGGACACTACAGATACAGAAACTCCCACTGAAAATTAGCATCTTACATGCGAGCGGTACATTGATCTTGCACCCGAAAGGTACTATTTTGAATGTTTCATTTTGATAAATACAATTAATTATAATTGCGTATAATTAACCCTATACATACATATGAACTAGACTGAATCTATTCTTGTTATATTCATTGCAGTGATGAAGTGCTCGAGGTACGAAAAAATAGTTAGAATACATGAAATCATTGTTCTTTCATTTGATTTTTTGAAATATTTTTTTATCCTTTTAAAAATAATTGAGTATATATGTATGAATATTCAGGAAGATAGTAGGATAACTGAACTGAGAAACGTCAGGAAATTGCTTGATGAGAAGACGTCCATATTGAAGTAATAATAGTAAAAACCATGATTGAAGATTCTATATAGTTTTCTTACTAATTATATAAACTATTTGTTTACTAAAACGTATGCTTAATCATTCATAAGGGATTGGCAGAATCCGTTTAGAGTTGATGATTTAGAATGACTGAAAATCATGGAAAAGTATCTAATTGCTTCTCTTGGCCAGATCAGAAAGGTATTTACAAGTTGATATACAATCAATAAAACTCAATGTTTCAAAAGATAAATGCAATTGGAATGTAACATAAAGTTTATTTTGTTTCAGATGAAAATCCAAGAAGACCAGTAAACTCTTATATGAATATAAAATGGAAGACTTACTTTGTACTTAGCTGACTCATGAAGACCATAAGAAGAGATTATAGAGCATCATATTAACTATGATATATACATATTTTCCAGCGACTGCTATTTAAATATCTTTTAAGGACCATATCTATACCATTTGTTAATTTTCAGACCATTGTCGCGTTTCAAACTGGTTATAGTGAATAACTTAATATATATATATATATATATATATATATACTGGGTCTAATCGTTTTTATATTTTTTTTTCAAAACCTCTGAAAAATAGTTTTTTTCTGAAAACATCTATGAAAAATAGTTGTTGGATCTCTTATATATTTATATACTAGAGGATCCTCCACGCCTTGCGCAGATTTGAAGTTAATACCAAAAATATAAAAAAATTAAGAAAAATATAAGTATATGTTTAGCAAAAATAAAGCTAAATATATGTAATAGTTAGTAAAAAAATTAATTGATTATGAAACTCACTAATCATAATTTTGGTTTACAAAGTTTGATTCTTATATGATCTAATTATATAGCTTCTCCGTATACAACGTTATTTGTATTAATGTTTAATGGTTATTTGCATAAAACAGTCTAAATTAATATTGATATAACACTTTTATTTTAAAAGAATTAATACAAAATTGATGAACTCTAGTGCTCAAATGCCAAAATTAGAGTAAATATAAGATGGTTAATTAAGAAATGGACAAGTACCAACATTTAAAATGACACATGGCAACTTGTGAGGTATTACTTTAAGTATATGGTCAATGTATAATTTATGACTTATTTATAAATATGATTGTAATACTTTAGGTAATGTAGGAAAATTTATTAAAACCCAATAATAACATTTTACAAATGAAATGACAAAAAAATCTAATACTCATGAAAACAAAAGTATTTAATACATAAAATGAATGACAACATACACTTCAACTAAACCTATAAACATTTAAATTGTTTGTTTTTACTTACATGTAAATGCTTATGAACAAAATAATACAATATTTTGAATACTTATAAATTACATTTCATACATGAACGTAGTAATTTTGATAACTATTAAGTTCCGACTCAATAAACTTTAGTTATTCAAACATTTGTAATCTTTAGTTATATACATGAAATGTCAAAAGCTTTTATTGTTGGTTTGTATTTTAGTTTTATTTAAAATCTGGTAATTAATGTAGTATGAATAATTTGGAGTAATTAACAAAAATACACATGTAAAAAAAAACAAATTGCAACCTTTCATAACTTTGGTTTTGAGAAACCTTATTATATTATATAAGATTGATATATTAAACATGACACAAACATTATATAGTGGTATTATGGCATATATCGTCATTAGAAACATATTGGAACATCTTATATACTTTCTTTTAGTTTATTATAGAATAATAAGAAAATTTTAAAGTGTTTGCGAAGAGATCTTGTAAAAAAAAGAGTATTTATTAGAATATGGCTTTACATACTTTCAAATAATTCATGAAGATAATTTGATGTTAAATGTTTACTTTAAATTCATAAATGAGGTTCTTGTATCGACAAAAAAAATGTTCAGTTTAAATTAAAGTTGATATCACTTTTTTTATTTTAAAGAATCAATAAAAGAATCATAAACTTTAGAGACGTAAATGTCATAATTAAATAAATAAAAATTTCTAAATATGAAAATGGACATTAATTACCAACAGTAAAAGTGACACATGGCAGATTTTCAAAGTATATATGTATTAATATTCAGGAAGATAGTAGGATGACTGAACTGAGAAACGCTAGGAAATTGCTTGATGAGAAGACGTCAATGTTGAAGTAATAATAGTAAAAAATATGATTGAAGATTCTATATAGTTTTCTTACTAATTATATAAATTATTTTTTTACTAAAACATATGCTTAATAATTCATAAGGGATTGGCAGAATCCGTTTAGAGTTGATGATTTGGAACGACTGAAAATCATGGAAAAGTATCTAATTGCTTCTCTTGGCCAGATCAGAAAGGTATTTACAAGTTGATATACAATCAATAAAACTCAATGTTTCAAAAGATAAATGCAATTGGAATGTAACATAAAGTTTATTTTGTTTCAGATGACAATCCAAGAAGACCAGTAAACTCTTATATGAATATAAAATGGAAGACTTACTTTGTACTTAGCTGACTCATGAAGACCATAAGAAGAGATTATAGAGCATCATATTAACTATGATATATACATATTTTCCAGCGACTGCTATTTAAATATCTTTTAAGGACCATATCTATACTATTTGTTAATTTTCAGACAATTGTCGCGTTTCAAACTGGTTATAGTGAATAACTTAATATATTATAGATATATATATATATATACCGGGTCTAATCGTTTTTATATATATATTTTTTAGAAACTCTGAAAAATAGTTTTTTCTGAAAACATCTCTGAAAAATAGTTGTTGGATCTCTTATATATTTATATACTAGAGGATCCTCCACGCGTTGCGCGGATTTGAAGTTAATACCAAAAATATACAAAAATTAAGAAAAATATAAGTATATGTTTAGCAAAAATAAAGCAAAATATATGTAATAGTTAGTAAAAAAATTAGTTGATTATGAAACTCACTAATCACAATTTTGGTTTACAAAGTTTGATTCTTATATGATCTAATTATATAGCTTCTCCGTATACAACGTTATTTGTATTAATGTTTAATGGTTATTTGCATAAAACACTCTAAATTAGTATTGTTTTAAAACGAGTGAAGGCACTTCCTTCCAAATGTTTTTCCATCGAGGAGATAAGACGCTTGTCGTGATTGCGTCTTCTGCGCCAAGCTTAGATACGATCATGAATAATATATCGTCAACGAGATCGCTAATCAGATCAGTTTCTTCGACCTTGATCCGTTTGCCTCTTGCTTTTGAAGATGATAATGGTGATGCATCAGTGGATGGGATCAATGATGATGAAGTGAAAAGAACTGGTGAGAGAGACATTAGGAGAATAGATTATTTAGATTGAGACACTAAGCCAGAAAAGAAAAGGAGGTGGGTTTTTTCTACGAGTGAGGGGAAATGAGGATAGAGGCAACCACATAAATATGGATAGTGTTGTTCTTACAAAACTTTCACCCTAATTTTATTCCCACTAAAATAATTGAAGTTTTTTAGAAATTCCTTTGTCAATTGATAAAAATGGAAAAGAATTTGATATTTGATAAAAATGGAAAAGACTTTGATATTCCTTTCATATAGAATGTACAGAATAAAAAACAAATCATTTCTGTTTTCGAAAAACATAATATACATGCATGCATGTACCAACTACACTAAAAATTTAATTGCAAGATATTATTCGTTTCCTTAGGCATGCATTTTTCCAATATCAAAACCAATTTAGTCAATGAAATTTGTTCTTATGTCTATATATATATAACTATCTCTTTTATAATATTTTCTTTGGAATTTTAAATGTTTTACTAATGTTGTTAAAAAAATTGTTTTACTGATTGGTCAAAATAGCATTTGTAGTATTAGTTGTTGTGTTGACAGATTTCTTTCCATACTAATTGTAAAATTTCAGTATATTAAAAAGTTACACGAATATGAATAATTTAGGATTGCGATAAATAGTGTAAATTATTGTGAGGTTTAAATGAATCCTACAAAAATTAAGAATTGTATTTTACCCATTTAAAAATATTGGATCATATATGGGCTACATATTATTCATATTTTGCTTGTTGTTTATATATGTGATTCAGAATTTCAGATAGGACGAAATTATCATTTACGCGATGAGATGAGATGAGATGAGATCGACTGTGCTAATTCAATTAGGCCAAACCATAGACCGGTTTAAACTACCAAAAAAACTTAAACATAAAAAGGTATATTTTAAAAGTTGGTTTGAATTCATAAAGAATAAAGAAAATCCAGCCGAAGTGCGAAATTTCGGTTTTTACGCCTTATAAAGAACGAGGCTTCAATTATGTTTAGGTTATAAATCTAAAAACTGATAAACCGGCTCTACTATATAAAAGCTGGATGGCTCTAACACTCATATCAATAATATTCACGTGTCTTTGTCAGTAATAAAAATTGGATCATATATGGGCCATATATTATTCATACTTGACTATTGTGTTACACATGTGATTCGGATCGGACGAAAATACGTAGCATTTACGCGGTGAGATGAAAGTGTGTTACGAAACTGTTGTATGTTGGTAGTAAGTGGTAACTCACGTTTACACTCAACTTGATTGCTCCAAATATTTGCATTTTTTGTTGGGAAATTGGCATGTATAATAGGTTTTATGTCATTAATTAATAATCTAATACTAAATTAAATGAATAACATTCAGCTCAACTAAAATGACTATACTACCCATCATTAATTCATAATTATTATTAAGGAAAACAAAAATCAATAATTAATATTACCAAAACCTAATTTTTTTTTCTTACTCTTCTTTCTACGCCTCTTTCATTCTTCTTCTTCTTCAACCACTGTTTTTTTCTTCTTCTCCTTTTTCCATTGTTTCTTTCTTTTCTTCTTCTTATTTTTCTTTTTCTTCTTACATAAACATCATTTATCTTTTTCTAGTAATCCATAAAATCAATTATCATAGATTAAAAATCTCCAGCCATGGATTAAAATTGTATGTCTTCTCGTTGTCCAACGTTAAGCTCCCTATTATCGTCTCATCTCCTTGTTAATCTAAGTTGTCGCTGAAGATCGATAGAGAACTATTTTCATAAATCAGGTAACTATAGTTCTCATAATAGTTAACTATATATGTTATTTTCAATTATATAAACTATAATACGTAACTACGTTTTTGATAATAGTTCGCTAAGTATGATATTATTTTTCATTATGCAAACTATAATGGACAACTACATTCTGAATATATAGTTAACTATTTTGTCTAAATAAGTAATTATTAAAACAAAGTTTTCATATAGTCCACTATGCTATAAGATCTGTAGAGTAGACAACTTTGTTATTAACATACTTAACTATATTTTAAAATTATGAATGTTTCGTGAAAAATAGTTAACTATCTTCTCAAATCATAGTTACAAAATATAGTCAACTATATTTTCATGTCGATAATATATAATCTCGAAAATAGTCAGTTATATTATTAAATAGTTATGTAGGCTGTTTTTTACCTAATTTTTTTTCTTTTTTCTTTTTACAGAGAGCAGATCCACTTTTTCAGAGATCAAAATTATTGATGAGAAAAATATTTTTTAAAGAAAAAGGATTTTCAGACATTTGTTTTTAATGTCAATAATTATCACATTTAATAGGGGTAAAATTGTCCATTATTTTATTCTCACTGCTACTCACTTAATTTTATCTCTTGTGATGTTAGATACTTATTTTTGAACCAAAAACCTATTATTGAGCTAATTAACCCTTTTTTGTTTATACCCAAAAGTTTACGATATAAATTTATAATTTATTTGGGTCGGGAAATTTAGTTAATCTATTTTATTCTTAAGCAATGTTTTGAACTCTGAAACTTTTTCGTTTTTTCTTTCTTTTTTAGGTCAAACTATAGCCGGGTTAAACTTCCAAAGCATTTTAAATATAGAAAACATTATAAGAATTGGTTTAAAATAAAAAAAAACACGGAAAATCTAGAAAAACTTATGCCTTATTAAGAACGAGATTTGATTATGTTTAGGTTATACATTCTAAAAATTGACAAATCGAATTAACTATAAACATACTAAAACAATTAACAATTGCCACCAATTTGTTAATGGAAAAGATAATCTAACTAATAATATATTTTCCATTATGTTTTTAATATGTCTTGATACTTGTATATTGTTAGAACTCTAAACTATTTATTCAAATAGATTTCCAACGCAATGACAAAAGTAAGCTTTTATATATATAGGATTAACTTGAAAATTAAATATTTTTAAAAAATTCGAAACATTAGCTAAACTTTACCAATGTATGTTGATTTTGTTAGCAATATATTGTAAATGATAACATATTTAATTATTAATATCACCAGAAAAATAGTCATGTCATACAAAACTATGTAAAATTTTGTAATCAAAATAAGTTATTAAAAGATACGTCAACAATTTTGAAAAAAGTATGGACCATGACAATAACTCAATGGAACAAATCATATAATTCAAACTAATACAAACCAAATCCCAAATATTAAAACATCAAAAAAAAACACTACACTTGAAAGTTTAAACCATACAATCTTCTACTTAACAAATAGAAGGTTACTTTTTAGTTCATGACTTCATGTGACCAACGGCTTTGAATCAAAAGCATCTAATAATAGGCTTTTTGTTACCATTTGGACGTTCAATTAGTTTGGCCACTTCTGCCTCTATCTTCAACCTCTTGTTTGCAGGAATCGACGACGTCTCGATCATCAACTTAGACGTCACCATTCTTTGTGTCACCAAAAGTGAAGTTAATGCAAATTCTTCCTCACTGATATCACTCAAGTTAAACATCCACACAACTCTCACGTGGAGATCAGCACTGATGAAATTTTTTCCCTCTTTGGACCTCTCTTTTTGTGTTCGGTCCATAGAAGATTTCCCTTTTTCTTTAGGGACATTGCTATGCTATATATACAAGAACATACATATAAACATGCATCATGATTTATAGATACCTATAAAGAAAAGTGATCCAAAGAGAGAAAATTGATTAATGCCTTAACTGGATGAACCTTAAAGAAGATCATCCACACATCACAAACTTCTTTTAGCATATAAACTTCTTGGGGATTCATAAAATCCACATTCACCACCAAACTTTTAAACTTGATCTCAAAGTAAGCATTTTTGTTCACCACGAATTCATGCAAAATGTTTTTGATCTCCTTCAATTCCAACAAGAAAATGAAACATGTCAAACAATATATTAATTCATTTATATTTACATCAATGCAATTTTGTGTTCATATACCTGTAACCTGACCATCAGATGAAACATTGTAGAATATACTATGGTCGAGAACCGAATAGTATTTCTTTAACCCAATCATTAATCTAGGGGCTTCGAGAAGGATGTTACTTCTCGTAACAAAATCACAGTGGATGGCCAAGATATCCAAAAGAGGTGCGGACACATGAATGCGATCAATGCGAGTGCAAGCCAAATGCAACATCTTTAGATTATAGTGATGAATCGTTAAACAACCTTTTTGGTTGTACCACTTGATGTCTAGTATTAACACGTTAAGAGAAGGACATGATGCAATGACTCTGTTGAGCACACTAACCTCAGCGCAAATGTTATCAAGTTCAAGAATCATGAGATTATGACTATTGTTAAAAGCATGTGCAGATTCTAGATCGTAATGAAATAAGAAGAGCGCTGTGAGAGATGATGGGAGAATATGTCTGGGGACAATTCGAGCACATTGGATGCACGGTTACCACGAATGTTAATAAGTACGAGACAATTTGTGTGTTTCACTTGTGTTAGTGATTGGATCCAAGTTTCCAGGGTACCGTCTTTAGATTGGTCTGGGAAATGACTAAAGTTTTAAAACATATATTTAAAACTTTGGAACGACTAAAGTTCCAAAGTTTTAAATATTTGTTTTCTTTAGTGAAATAAATATTTTATCATTCAATCATCTATCATATTCTTATATTTGCTAACATTTACTTCTTATTAGATGATTTTTTCTCTTTAATAGTTTAGTATATATATATTATTATTAATTTATATCTGTTTTCATTCTGAAACTTGTAAAAGCATTTGATTTTTTTTTAATATGATCAATCTTGAATACAAATTTTGGATTGAAAATCATACAATATCATTGTTAGTTTGTTACCAGAAAATTTTCTCATAGTCTTGTATCTTCTGTTACTAATACCTATTTAGATTGCTACTTTCCAACCCATCAACATAATAATTTTCTTTTATTCTTTCAGAATTTTTTTTAGTCACGTTATTTTATTTTTTTAGTTGTTATGCTAATTTTTCTGTATTTTTAATATTACTTATATTATTTATCCTGCTCTAAGCTGAAGATCTCCTGCTTGTATTGATTAATCTGTAAATATAATAAATCGCATCTTCTGGAATTCGAACACCCGACTTTTTGTTGTAGAATCTTTAAAGCCCTTGGTCAACCACTGGGTCAAAGGAGCTTCCACAAAGTAAAAGTTTTAGCTAAGCATTAATGTTGTCTTCTCAGATAAATAAATATTTCTGTCAGATTCTAATTAAAATTGATAGACCCAATGAAAATTGGGCTAATTTGCTCAACTACCAAAAAAGTTATATTCAAAATTATAACAAAAACCAATGGGTGGGATTTTGCCACATAGGGGGATTTTGGTTCTATTTTTAGATATGATTTGTTTTCTGTTATCTAGCCAATTTTCCCATTAAAATTTAGATTTTTTTGTTGTCAACAAAGTTTATATTGATATATAATTATATATGTGTAGTTTTTTTTACATTTATATTTTTAGTCATTAAATCTTTATTCAATTTTTTTTTTGTATAATACTTTTTCTTATAATTAAATATAATTAATATAAAGTTTAGGAGTTACCTGAGTCATCCAACTTTAATTTGAATGTGATTTTTTTATTTGTGATGTGAAAATCTCAAGAAAATAGAAACTCCAATTGCATATATGATTTTTTGGTCTAACTAAATTTAGATTAAAAAAATTTTAATCTAGATTTAGATTAAAATTAAAATGAACAAATTTAGATGAAACTTGTGTGTCAAGCAAAATCCACTTTGTTGGTCTTGTGGGACAGTAATGATATCAAATAAGATCTAGAGGTATAAAAGATAATAAGAACTTTTAAATAACACATTTATGTAATGAAGATTATTTTCTAATTAGATCTTTAATCACCCCAAGATTGACTTTCTCTAAAGCCTATTTATAAAACTATATATATGAGAGGACAGTACTCAAGAAAAAAAATTTAAAAACTGAAGAAGAAATGGGGAGGAAAAAAATAGAATTGAAGAGAATAGAGTGCGTAAAAGAGAGAAGCAGCAAATACTCAAAACGTAAAAAAGGAATTTTGAATAAGGCAGAAGAAATATCAAAGTTGTGTGATGCCGATATTGCACTCCTCTCTTTTTCACCAACTACTGATAAACCTCTTTTGTTTCATTCAAGGTCTTGACCGTGTCCTTTTTCAATCAAATTTCCTTTCTTTTTTAAATATTTGAACAGAAGTTGACAAAAACCTAATATACATATAGGAACATAACATTGTACATGTTCCGAAATCATGTTACGAATTCGAGTTACTAATATTTGCTTAAAATATGCTAATGAAATTGCAGACCCCTTAGTAGAATCCTGGAGAAGTTTTCCAAAGTTTCGTTACAAGATCGGGAAGACAGGTTTTTGTCATTCAGTTTTTTATTTTAATTTACTATATAATTATAATATTACACTTGCATGATACTGTTTTTTTTTTAATTACTATCTGAGATCTTTTTTGTTGTTGTTGTATTTGCGAATTTAGGAGAGCCTACACAATCAAGGTTTGATACACTTCTCACTTAAAGTCTGATTTAGCTTACCAATTTTTCTTCCTTACATTTTGTTGGGGATGTAGTTTTAAAATTAAAGAGAAACGAAAAACTGAGTTTATATTTTCCTTTTCTTCTATGGTATCAATCAAATTTAAATGTATAGACGTTAAAGAAGATGTACAAGGATACTACAGAAACTCCCAATGAAAATCAGGATCTTACATACGAGAGGTACATTGATCTTGCACCCGAAATGTACTATTTTGAATGTTTCATTTTGATGGATACAATTAATTATAGTTGTTATAATCAACCCTATACATACATATGAACTAGACTGAATCTATTTTTGTTATATTCATTGCAGTGATGAAGTGCTCGAGGTACGAAAAAATAGTTAGAATATTTGAAATCATTTTTCTTTCATTTTATTTTTTGAAATATTTTTTTAATCCTTTTAAAAATAATTGAGTATATATGTATGAATATGCAGGAAGATAGTAGGATGACTGAACTGAAAAACGCCCGGAAATTGCTTGATGACAAGACGTCAATGTTGAAGTAATAATAGTAAAAAACATGATTGAAGATTCTATATAGTTTTCTTACCAATTATATCAACTATTTGTTTACTACAACGTATGCTTAATAATTCATAAGGGATTGGCAGAATCCGTTTAGAGTTGATGATTTGGAACGACTGAAAATCATGGAAAAGTATCTAATTGCTTCTCTTCGCCATATCAGAACGGTATTTACAAGTTGATATAAAATCAACAAAACTCAATATTTCAAAAGATAAATGCACTTGGAATGTAACATAAAGTATATTTTGTTTCAGATGAAAATCCAAGAAGACTAGTAAACTCTTAAATAGGGGGCTGGTAATGGCTTTTACTTTATATTTTGTTGTAAAATTTTGGTTGTAGAGATTTTGGCTCTTAGTGCTTTGACTGTTATCTTAAATTTTAATCAAAGTCTGTCTGGTAATTTAATAATTATTTATAAAAATAATTTAATAAAAGTCTATGATCTTTCGAAGCTGTGATTGCTAATTTAGTAATTATTTATAAAAAAATTGTAAATAAAAATAATTTATCACATAAATATGAGAAAAGTATATTAATAAATACATTTTTAGATTTTATTTTCATTGAATTTGCAAAAAAAAAAAAATTCATCATTTTGCAAAATTTTGATAATTTATTGATTTATATAAAAATGGATCTCAAAATAATAGAAAAAGAGATAATAACTAGTCAATCAATGTTTTTGAGTTTTAAAGTTATTTATAAATTTTAAAAGAGTTTAAATGATTTTTGGAAAACAGGAGAGATAATATAACATTTAAAACTATTTATTTTTAATTTAAAGTCACTCCAACGGAGCTTTAGAAAAAAAGTATGAATGAAAGACAAAAAAATAAAAGAAAGGTTTTGAAGACTTTAAAATCTTTTAAGACAATAAATCATGTTTGGCAAAAACATGTTTTTAAAGGCTTTCAATTTTTTTAAAGACTTAAAAGACACCTTACCAAGCACCCCCGTGAATACAAAATGGAATACTTATTTTGTACTTAGCCGACTTATGAAGACCATAAGAAAAGATTATAGAACATCATATTAACTATGTTATATACATATTTTCCAGCAACTGCTATTTAAATATCTCTTAACCGCCATGTCTATATCATTTGTTAATTTTCAACTATTGTCGCGTTTCAAACTGGTTATAGTGAATAACTTAATATATATATAGGATCTAATCGTTTTTATATTATTTTTTTCAGAAACTCTGAAAAATAGTTTTTTTTTTCCTGAAAACATCTCTGAAAAATAATTGTTGGATCTCTTATATATTAATATATGTTTTGGCTGTCGTATCTCTTGTCTCTTATATGAGTTCCCCCTAGGAGTAGGAGGGCATGTCCATTGATAGTTTCTACAAGGGTTTTTTTTTAACATCTTCATTCATTTAGATCATAGCCAAGAGTTGATACATTGAGAATACATCAATAATGATCAAATATAAATACACATCCACAATTACATAACCAAACATTAAAAAGGACGATGAAGAAGTGAATTTCCACGATGCTTGTGATACCGAAGCCTTACTCGTCAACGGGTTAAACCCGTCTCTTTCCTTCTCCAAAATCAATCCCAAAACAATGAGATCATCGTCCTTGGCTTAACCCGTCTCTTTCCTTCTCCAAAATCAATCCCAAAACAATGAGATCATCGTCCTTGGCTATCATCACTTGAATAAAACTCCACGTCGTTGAATGTTATTGATGTTACTGAAGACCATATTTTACATTCTCCATGAATATGCTATACCCGGATCCTGAATTCGATGATCAAAACACGATATCAGTCTTTGAAATCTATACCAAATTTTTTCCATTGATCGGGATTGTGTATAATGGGCATCATGAAAAGTCGAAAGGCCCTTCATAGAGATAAAGTCAATTTGGATGAAATCATTACACAAACAAATCCCAACGAACCATGAATGAATCGCTTCCAAATTCGAAGGAAAATAACGAGAACAATTACATTCTCGCGTTCCAAATAAAAGGTCTCCTAACGAGACCCCATAAACGATTTGCTTTGAAAAGTGCATGATAGTACCTCTTGGTTTCTTATTAATAAAAAAAATAAGAAATAAAATGGAGAGAGGTTCTTAAGGTTGTGGTTTGAGAACCAAATTTAATAGTTCGAAGAAACCACCTGCCAAATGTTGTGTTGTTATTTGTTAAATGTATTTTTAATAAATCAAAATTTAAATAAATAATTTAAAACTGTATTAAATTAGATACTCTTTGGGTTTCTTAGGAATGGACATGACCTAGTTATAAGAAAGAGTGTTAGCAACGGTGATAGATGTCAATGTAGTAATAAATAGATTTCCAAATACAAATGTGATACATTTTGATGTTTGAAAATATAAAATAAAATCAAGACCAAATAAAAATTTATTAGTTTAATACAAATCACTCTAAATTTTATATTAAATATAATTTCCTTTTTCTTTGTATGAATCCATTTTCTTCGAATTTAAATGTATAGACGTTGAAGAAGATGTACAAGGACAATACAGAAAGTGCTAGTGAAAATCAGCATCTTGCATGCAAAAGTTACATTGATCTTTCATCCGAAAGGCACTAATTTGAATGTTTCATTTTGATGGGTACAAATAATTAATTTTGTATAATCATCCCTATGCATACATATGAACTAGTTTTTTTTTTTTGGGTCAAACATATGAACTAGACTAAATCTATTTTTACTATATTCATTGCAGAGATGACAGGCTCGAGGTACAAAAATATAGTTAGAATATTTGAAATAATTGTTCTTTAATTTTAATTTTTTGAAATATATATTTTAATCATTTTAAAAATAATTGACTGTACTTTAAAATTCAGGAAGATGATAAGGTAATTGAACTGAGAAATGCCAGGAAATTGCTTGATGAGAAGACGTCAATGTTGAAGTAATAATAGTAAAAACATGATTGAAAAATCTATATAATTTCTTACTAATTATATAAACTATCTGTTTACTAAAACATGTGCTTAATAATTCATAAGAGATTGGCAGAATCCATTTAGAGTTGATGATGTGGAACGACTCAAAATCATGGAAAAGTTTCTAATTTCTTCTCTTAGACAAATCAGAAAGATATTTACAAGTTAATATCCAACCAATAAAACTCAATGTTCCAAAAGATCAATGCAATCAGAATGTAACATAAAGTTTATTTTGTTTCAGATGAAAATCCAAAAAAGACTAGCAAACTCTGATATGAATTCAAAATGGAAGACTTATTTTGTACTTAGTCGGCTCATGAAGACCATAAGAAAAGATGATAGACCATCATATTAAATATATATATTTGTATCCTGCGACTGCTATTTATATATCTTTTCTCTTGATTATGCTTGTTTGTGGATGTGAATACTTTAGAGAATAAGTGCATATTGCTTGATGATTAAGAGACTAATATCATGTCTCAACTTCACAGATTTGTGTTTTCAGATTTTCCGTTTCCATTTAACCAGATTTATGTTTCTCCTCTTTTACAAACCTTCTGATGAATTAATTTACTTTTGCTACTGAGCGTTTTGTGTGAAGAATCGAAACGTGCTACTTAGTGTTTATGATTTGTAGTTTAGCGTTGTCAACATTGTGAATACTTTAAGAGAATAAGTGCAATTGATGATAGTAAAGATTAAGTTTCTGTTCAGGATTCACTTAATATCTCATTTTTCCTTTTTTAAAAACAAAGATTTTAACATATCTCTTATTCTGCTCCTGCTTAAGGTTGACAATTCCCTTTACTCATTTTATTTTTCAGTTTACAGTTATGTTGTTGCCCCTAGGACTAGGAGAAATTGGTTATAAGGAAGGATGTTAGAAACGGTAAAAGATGTCAGTGTAGTAATAGATAAATTTTCAAATACAAATGTGATACATTTTGATCGTTTGAAAAAATAATATAAATCAACACCAAATACAAATTTAATTATTTAATACAAATCACTCTAAATTATACATTAAATATATCCCTCGATTTCATATAATTCGAGTTTAGTTCGTACAATTTAGAACATAAATTTATGTATCCATCGGGCTATTATATATTTTGATTCATATTTAGTTTGGATTGATTCATGTATTTTGTCTATTGTTTTGGGAAAACACATTCCTATACAAAATCATCGCAAATTCGAATATACGCAAGCGAATCTCGGATTTTGTGTACTTCTTGCATAAGATTTTTAATAACTAAAAACTATACTAATTTTATAATAGAAACCTTTCATAACGTTATTAGTTTATGAAAATAGTTAGAGGTTTATCAGATAAACTGGACATTTACTTCTGTTTTTTCTTCCTCTATATAGAGAGATAATTTATTGGTATTGGCGGGAGGATTTAGACTCAGCTAAACCCATTTCTCAACGAATCCACATCTCATATCCTCTGACTCCAACTATTAAAATCAGATTCTTCATCAGAAATAGAACAACAAACATATTACTTTCATACAAATCAAGACTTGGCAGGTTTGAACCTCGGGATTAGTCGAATCTCATGGTCCGTTGACATGAGATCCAGCTAGGGAGTAAACGTCTATTCGACATGAGCTTATGGTGTCTGTTGAACCGAAGCATGAGTTATAAAAAAAAACACTAATGTATACATACTTAGTATATCAATTAGAATTTGTTGGAATTTAAACTCATAAAAATTCCAAAGTTTTAAATATTTGTTTTCTTTAGGGAAACAAATATTTTTTCATTCAATCATTTATCATATTCTTATATTTGCTAACATTTACTTACTATTAGATGATTTTTTATCTTGAATAGTTTAGTAACACTAATATATATATATATATATATATTATCAATTGAAATCTATTTTCATTCTGAAACTTGTAAAAACATTTGAATTTTTTTAATATGATCAATCTTAAATACTATTTTTGGTTAGAAAATCATACAATATCATTGTTAGTTTGTTACCAGTAAAATTTCTCATAGTCTTGTATCTACTGTTACTAGTACCTCATTTAAATTGCTACTTTCCATCCAATCAACATAATAATTTTCTTTTATTCTTTTATTCTTACAGAATTATTTTGAGTCACGTTATTTTATTTTTTATTTGTTATGCTAATTTTTTTGTATTTTTAATATTACTTATATTATTTAAAAGTTCTATTAAATATAAACGAACAAGCATAATTAATTTCAGTAAAAGTTTTAGCTAAGCATTAGTGTTGTCATCCTAGATGAATAAATAATTCTCTCTTTGTCAACTTCTAATTAAAATTGATAGACCCAATTAAAATTTAGATTTTTTTTTGTTGGTAACAAAGTTTATATTTATATAATTATATATGTGTAGTTTTTTTTTACATTTCTATTTTTAGTCATTAAATCTTTATTCAAAATTATTTTTTTGTATTATATTTTTTCTTATAATTAAATATAATTAATTGAAATTTTAGGAGTTACATGAGTCATCCAACTTTAATTTGAATGTGATTTTTTTCTTTATGATGTGAAAATCTCAAGAAAATAGAAACTCCAATTGCATATATGATTTTTTTGGTCTACATGTACTTGATCCAACTAAATTTAGATAAAAATATTTAATCTAGATTTAGATTAAAATTAAAGTGAACAAATTTAGATGAAACTTGTGTGTCAAGCAAAATCCACTTTGTTTGTCTTGTGAGACAGTAATGATATCAAACAAGATCTAGAGGTATCAAAGATAATAATAACTTTTAAATAACACATTTATGTAATGAAGATTACTTTCTAATTAGATCTTTGATCACCCAAAGATTGTCTTTCTGCTAAGCTTATGTATAAAACTATATATATGGGAGGACAGTACTCAAGAAAAACAAAAACAAAAAACTGAAGAAGAAATGGGGAGGAAGAAAATAGAATTGAAGAGAATAGAGTGCGTGAAAGAGAGAAGCAGCAAATTCTCAAAACGTAAAAAAGGAATTTTCAAGAAAGCCCAAGAAATAGCAGAGTTGTGTGATACTGATATTGCACTCCTCTCTTTTTCACCTACTTCTAATAAGCCTCTTCTGTTTCATTCAAGGTCTTGATCACGTCATTTTTCTATCAAATTTCATTCGTTTTAAATATTTGAACAGAATTTGTCAAAAACCTAATATACATATAGGAACATAACATTGTACATGTTCCGAAATCATGTTACGAATTCAAGTTACCAATATTTGCTTAGAAATGTGCTAATGATATTGCAGGCCCCTTAGTAGAATCTTAGAGAAGTTTTCGAAAGTTTCGTTACAAGATCGGGAAGACAGGTTTAATCATTCAGTTAATTTACTATATAATTACAATTGCATGGTATTGTTTTTTCTTTTATTTTTAATTACTATCTGAGATCTTTTGTTGTTGTTGTTGTATGTGCTAATTTAGGAGAGCCTACACAATCAAGGTTTGATTTACTAATAACTTTTACACTTCTCAATTTAAGTCTGATTTAGCTTATCAATTTTTCTTCCTTACATTCCGTTGGGGATGTAGTTTTAAAATTAAAGAGAAACGAAAAACTGAGTTTATATTTTCTTTTTTTTTGTGGTAAAATGTATAGACGCTGAAGAAGATGTACAAGGACACTACAGATACAGAAACTCCCACTGAAAATCAACATCTTACATGCGAGCGGTACATTGATCTTGCACCCGAAAGGTACTATTTTGAATGTTTCATTTTGATGGATACAATTAATTATAATTGCTTATAATCAACCCTATACATACATATGAACTAGACTGAATCTATTTTTGTTATATTCATTGCAGTGATGAAGTGCTCGAGGTACGAAAAAATAGTTATAGTATTTGAAATCATTGTTCTTTCAGTTTTATTTTTTGAAATATTTTTTTAATCCTTTTAAAAATATTTGAGTATATATGTATGAATATTCAGGAAGATAGTATGATAACTGAACTGAGAAACGCCAAGAAATTGCTTGATGAGAAGACGTCAATATTGAAGTAATAATAGTAAAAAACATGATTGAAGATTCTATATAGTTTCTTACTAATTATATAAACTATATGTTTACTAAAACGTATGCTTAATAATTTCATAAGAGACTGGCAGAATCCGTTTAGAGTTGATGATTTGGAACGACTGAAAATCATGGAAAAATATCTAATTGCTTCTCTTGGCCAGATCAGAAAGGTATTTACAAGTTGACATACAATCAATAAAACTCAATGTTTCAAAAGATAAATGCAATTGGAATGTAATATAAAGTTTATTTTGTTTCAGATGAAAATCCAAGAAGACCAGTAAACTATTATATGTGAGATCATTGTCGCGTTTCAAACTGGTTATAGTCTTAATATATATACATATATGTATATATCTTCCGGGTCTAATTGAAAAGTAGTTGTTGGATCTCTTATATTTGTATATGTTTTGGATGTCGTATCTCTTGTCTCTTATATGAGTTGCCCCTAGGACTAGGAGATATTAATAAATAGATTTCCAAATACAAATGTGATACGTTTTATCGTTTGAAAATATAAAATAAATCAACACCAAATACAAATTTATTAGTTTAATACAAATCACTCTACATTTTATATTGAATATATCTTCTTAAATATTATTTATAATAATTCTTAGTCGTCCTCAATTCAATATATCGAAGAAATCAAGTTATATGCGAGTTTAGTTTGTGCAATTTAGTATATAACTTTATGTATCCATCCAGCTATTATATAATTTGATTCAAATTTAGATTGATGAATTTTGGATTGGTTTGATTCGATTCATGTATTTTGTCTATTGTGTTGGGAAAACACATTCTTATACAAAATAATCTCAAATTCGAATATACACAAGCGAATCTCTGATTTTGTGTAATTCTTGCAATAACTAACCCTTAACATTTTTAATAACTAAAACTATGCTAGTTTTATAATAGAAACTTTTCACAAAGTTATTAATTTATAGAGATTTTACTTATTACATCAAGTAGTTAGAGGTTTATCAGATAAACTAGATATTTATTTCTGTTTTTTTTCCTCTATATATATAGAGAGAATTTTGTTATATATGAATCATATGGTATTAGTATTGGTATTGGCGGGAGGATTTGGAATCAGCTAAACTCAGTACTCAACGAATCCACATCTCATAAGAAACAGAACAACGAACATATTACTTTCATACAAATCAAGACTTGTTGTGCTACAGTGTTTTACTCCTTTCTCCTTAGTATTTATATTCATGAACTAGAGACATGGTGATTCCAGACACCATGTAAAATCTACCCAATTGCCTTCTTCTAAAACTCAGAGGCAATTGGACTTCTAAATTGATTTCAGCACCTCTTTATGATTCCCACCACGTTCCTACCAATCTCCTCCTTTGTCTGCTCAGACACCGGAACATCTCCAATGTACATACCAAAGAATGCACCTGCAGCATTCGCATATCTCAGCATTTCGAGGACTTTGTCATGTACAAGAAAAACAAATAAGAAAAGAAAGATGAACTAACTGCAAAGATCCTTGCTACGGACGGCCCCAATCAGGTTACCGCCAACTGAGGGATACACAAGATTACAGAGAGAAAGGAGCTTCAGTTTGTATACTGGATTCAACGATAATGTAGCAATCAGAGTTTCAATAGTGTAATAATTACTCACTCTCTGTGATTAGTTGTCCATCAGCTGTTCGTCGAAAGTCTATTATTGTTCCCTGCAATGAGCCACAGAAATGAGTTGTACACTTCTATGTGTATTTGTTTAACTATGGACGTAAGCATTAGCCATGGAGTACCGCGGGTATTGGAATGTCTTGTGTGAAGAATGAACCGAAGTCATTCAAGCAATTGAAATTAGTTTTCGGATTCGCCTGAAATAAGAAAGGAGAATCTTATGATATGGCAAACCGTATATTCACAGTCCTTATCAGAGTAAAAGATATTTTTCTTCGGTGTATCATTTACCTTCAGCAAACGAGCACGCAGAGATTTCTCAAAAACACTGAAAAATAGTAAAACAAAAAGGAAGAGATTATCTTGCCATCTATCACTGTAGTGCACATAAATGAGGCTGCCTCAAATCAATATATATAATTTCACAAACATAGTTCAATATGTATTAATTCCACTTACTCTCTCACAGTATTGATCTTCAAGCCATTGTAGTTAACCACAAGCCTCACACTCATCACAATATCCTCCCTGAAAAAACTCAGATAGAAGACTTTCAGAAGAGCTGTCTAATTAAGTGGACCAACTAAGTGGAGTTCAAACCAATTGAAGTGTACAAAAGTGTCAAAAGATGTAATACTATGAACAAAGCCTATAATACCTAAGAAGGTCGTTGTATAAGTCATCACATTTTTCCAGTTTGTTCGCTGGAAAAGAGGCATACTTTGGGCCAAGCTTCTTGCAGACCGAGGAAGGATGAACATCTAATGCAGAGAAGTTCAAGTCAGAAGCAAAACATGACACATGAAAGATGGAAATAGAAAAAGATACAAAGCTAGAATGCACTTACAAAAACCAAATGCATATACTTTTAGAGATTTAATTCTGATAATTTTCATTGTCCGAGATCCAGTAGCAACAAGCACCTTAAATTAGGACGAATCCAAAGCGTATTAAATTTCTAGAACGTAAAATCTCTTCTTTTGTGACTGACCAAAACATCTAACATAAGCTGTAATGATACTGAGAAGGAAAAAGCTATAGGAACCTCAGAAGTGAATCCTGAAGCATTTTTCTTCAACAGCATTGGGAATTCAATCCCTGTTCGAGGCTCCACTGTTTGTCTAGTCCGGTCAAATTTATGAAAACTCAAACCACTAAATTCCTCACGTCCAACCTGACAAGTCCTATGTTCAATGTTTTCCGGTAGTTGAACATCACTACTCCCCGGTGGTGGTGGCAGAGCAAGTCCATTTGCAGACCTAATGCATATAGACAATCAGAAACAGTCCCAAAAGAGACTTTGGAAATGAAGAATTTGATAAACTAACATGTTATGAAAAGACGGTATGAGCGCAACAGCTAAAGAGAGAACAGAACATAAATGTAGCCTCTCAGTTTCATTGACAAAGTTCTGAATAGTCGATCTTCCAAAGAAGCTAGGGATATTATCTTCTTTCGTAACATAAGGAAGGTGGAACACAGGGACAAAGCTCTTCAAATCACAGTTGTTGTTGTTGTTATATGTCGTTGATTCCCATTGGTAAATAGCTAAATCATTTTGTAGGTTCCCATGAGAAAACCAACAAAGCAAAGCTCCTGTAAACTTAGAGATGCAGCTAAAAGCTTCAAGGGCAAGGCTTCCGGGAAGATGTAGTTGCAGGCTGCTAAACCCATGTTGTAAAAAACTCCTCTTGGGTAAAATGCCTCCATTGTGATCCATATTTGGCATTGAAGATTATAACTAGAAGAGGAGACCAGACTTAACTGTTCCAAAGATTCTGTAAGAAAACCAAACAGATACACCATAATCAAGACCTAGAATCGATGATCAACCCTCAAATCAAGAATCAAGAAACATAATCACTAAAAAGACTTGATCTAATGGTTCCCGTAAAGAATCCAAATCTCGTGATCGTTTATATCAATACATAACAAGGTAAATGCGAAAGATAACAATAACATACGAAATTTGACAAGATTGCACCACCAAGTAAATTTTGTTCGCCGGAGTGAAATTGCAGGAAAACGGAATCAGAAAAGAAGGTAAAGCGTGAAGCTTTTTGTTCCTTTGTGAGTTAACTTTGGGATCTTTTAGACGAAAGAGATGAAAAAGGAATATGCTTTGGCTTTCAAGAACAACGACGGCGAAGAAATTCAATTTCAGGGTTCTTCTATGTGACAATGAAATTTTATATAACATGTTTAAAAGGGAGAATACATTCGGTCGCTTTTTGACGGTTCTAAAATCACGGTGGTCCCCATGTTGTTCAATTTTGATTTCAGTTTTCACAATAACTGTTACTCCCTCCGTTCCTTAAAGATAGATCTTTAACCAATAGTGTTTCAGTATTTGTCTTGAACTTTGTAAAAATATATAGAAAACAGTAAAAACTCTATTTTTTTAGACAAAAAAATTTTTTAAAATTTTTTATCTTTTAAAAACAGAGAGAGTAGATATGAAGTGGATATCCGGAAGTAGGGCAAGGCATGAAGCGGATATCGGAAGTAGTACCGACTGTGATTTGTTCTGTTTTTTATTTTGCCGGATATCTAATTTTTTAGTTTATTTTGTTTTGAAAAAATTCGGATATTCTAGAATTGCGGATATCTTAATTTTTACGCATTCGTTTTCGTTTCTATGCAACTTAGATATCAAGGTTCAAAACACTTAGCATAGTAAACTTTGTGCTCATCTCAAGTTCACAAAACATAAATTCTGGTTCCCGTTCGTTACAACTTTCCCATCGAGTTATTTATATCTTTGTACAATCTGGTCCAAATATGACCTAGCCTTTTTATGATCACCCAACCACATATACTCTTTGTACAAACTGGATTTAAGTCAGGCAAAAAGATATCAAAAGTTAGACTAACTAAATAATCTCATTTCCTTGGAGACATCTCCCCATCAGATTAGCTTTGCTTATATTAAAATGAGATGATTTTGATGGAGAAACTAAGGATGGTTAGCATAAACAATGAGAAAGTCGAAACAATCTGAGCCATCGAGACACATCGAATTATAAATCGCCAAGTCTATGTCTCGACAGATCAATAACGGTCATTCAGTTTTTATGAAAAGAAGGAAAAGATAAGGTCATTTACTTGAAATATAATAACAAGTCATAAAAGGCCAGCCTCCAATAGATTTCTTCTTCTTAGGGTCTCATCTACGAGTTTGAATGTTTTCTTTACGAGCTTCTGGTCCAAAGCTGTTGTCCTGTAGATTTTGAATACCCTGTCTACTCGATCCGGCGCCGTGTTCTGGTAGTATAATTCCTCAAATTTCTTCTTCACAAACCTTTCATTTAATCCGAGTCCAAAGTTGAAAATCATAAGGTCAAATTACAGTAACAATTTGGAGGGTATCAGTAATTTGGAAACAAGCTTACTCGTATGCATGCTCTATCTCTTGTTTCCCACTTGAAACTGGCTGGTAATCTCTAAACCACTCACAAGCGTTCAGTGGAACCTATGCACATTGAATAAAAAAGCGTTATTGAACCAAGAGACTTGCTCGCCTATATCTATACAAAGAAATATGCTTCCGCACTTACGTCAAGAACCTTCTTCTCAAATATGTCGAACTTGTTCAAGAACAGCATGAAAGATGTTTTCTACCAAAGAGAACCAAGTATTTTGTAAATGACCCACCTCAAGAATTTCTTTTTAAGTTTTAACCGATAAGATAAAGAAAATCAAAAACCTCGAAACAGGGCTGTTTCAAAACCCAGTCAAATAATTCTTTGGTCTCCATCATCCTGTTTTTCTGCTCGTCCTCAAAGAGCGTTTGGTCGTACCTATGATCAAAACTCGGTTGGGATTTGGTAAGTTGTGTAAAGCACAAGGATATATCAAATTTAAAATGAAATGACCTTACTCGCTGATTGCAGCACAAAAGATCACAGCAGTCACACCTTCAAACAGATGGATCCATTTCCTTCTCTCATTTCTTTGTCCACCCACATCAAATAACCGGTAGACTTCACCACTTTTTTTATTCTCTCCCACGGGGCTGCATAAATCAAATTTTATATCATATAACATTGGTGATTCGGTCCTGGGTAAAAGATTGTTTCAAGTATATTCACCACAACACTGAGTTTGATATTGATTAGGAATTTTTATGATTCTATTAGTACATAAAAATGAGAATCATATGATCCAAACAGGTAATGCCAAAGAACTAAACATCACCGAAAATCTTCGTGAAAGAGAAAATCTCCATTATCAACCAATTCCCAGTCCCCAACTTCCTTTTAAGCTGTTAGCTGTAAACACCACTAGATTCGACTACAACCCGCCTAGGCTAAATATATAATGTTCATACACTAGACTAACACAAGTACTAATCAGACAATTTTCCAGCTGTCTAAATAACTGATAACTGATAACTGAACTGCACACAAATGCCAGTTGAACAGGAAGAAGAAGAAAAACAAAGGAGTTGGCACCTGAACTGTATTTCCACGACACCAGTTGTGCGAACTCTTGCATAGAGAACATCCTCCTGAAACACCAACATAGAAAAATGCATCAATGAAGACACTTTACCAAAGACACATGTCAGAGAAAATGCAGACTGTATTTCGTGATCCAAAGGTGTAGCACTAGTCTTTAGTTTGCAATATATATATATGATAGGATTAACTAGGCTAATATGAAAAGCAAAAAGCTACTATTTGTTGATGACTTGATTCTCTGAGGCTCTAATGCTGAGAATGAAATTTGAATCAACCAGCTTAAATCATGACTTCAAATGTCCAAATACCTTGGTTGGAATATAATTCAGATCTGATAATCTCTTCAAATTCTCCATCAGATATTTTGTACAATCAGGAACTTGAAGCTCATTACCACGAGCGCATGTTTCCTACATAAAGAAACATCGGGATATTCAAATGAAAGTTAAAAAACAGATGGATCATTTGAGTCGTATATTCAACTTTGAGTGCCACTGTAAGGAATGTGTGAATGCACAGACAAACACACCTGGATTGCAGGATCTTTCCATAGTGTTTCTATTCCCTCGGCAAGGTCCTTGGTAAGACGTGGATAGTCTAACCTACCTCCAATTTCAGAAAGTTTCTCTCCAATAGCCTGATATTAGGATAATAAAGAGACTAAGATAAGGTAAAGTACTTGATTGAATATCTATCTAACTGGAAAACCCTAACAAACAGAGCTCAGTGACCAAGGAATTTTACCATATTTTCAGAGGATAACATATATTTTGCAGAATCTGATTCATTTTGAGCAAACTCCTTTGTTCCATCATGCAATAACTGTTCAAAATATAGACTAAAGATTAAGAGAAGACCAAATAATAAACCATATGACTGTTTCTCTAAATTTGAAATCTAAAGAACTGGAAACTGTCACCAATTAGGCTCTTCCATAAAGGATAAACCCGACACAGCCATGTCAAGTATTGCATACTTTTATAGTCTGATAGACATTAGCGTGGATGACTGGAACGTAGCTCTTTAGTTCCCCTTCATCAAATCCCGTTTGAAAGAGAAGTTTTATCTGCAAGTTGGTAAGGTTGTCTCATTCAATTAACACAACTCATACAAAAAATTGAAGTAAAGACAACAATCAATTTTCCTTAAGTCTTGCCTGCTTAAAGATTGTAGATTTTCCGGATTCTCCAGCACCTTCACCACAAAAATCAGTCTTCAAAATTAGAGGGAAATCACTCTCCAAGTATAGAGCAAGAAAGTCCAATGCAACAGCAGATCACTCTCCAAGTAGTTGACAAAAATTTACTATATCTAAATTGTTTGCATCAATGCTACGAGATAGTCACTAGTTGAATTACAAGAAAGATCCATTGAGGCATACCATTTACATTTCAATAGCAACTGATTAACATAAGAATATTAATGAAACATCCCAAGGTTTACATACCAAGAAGAAGAAGCTTCCGAATATGCTTTTCAGCTTTTGCTTCTTGCTCTATCCGTCTTTCAATCTCAACAGCCTGTAGATTCATTACAGAAACCAAGTTAAACTCTTGGTGCCTAAGTTGCATGTATCACAAAAATGAAGTGTTACAAAGCCAAGAAGGTCCTTGAGTGAAACCTGTGCATTCTCATCAGTATCTTCTGTATGATGTCGACTTCTGCTACAGAGTAAGCCCATGACTGTAATTTATATTCCCACAAGCAAGCATAGAAGTCGAAACTATCAAACTCCACAGCTAAAGACACAACCCTGGAAGCTTCCTGCTACAGTTCCTTCTCATAACAAGGCAAATGCTTACCTACTAATGCAACAATTTAGAACAAGTACACCACACTCAAAATTGTGATAACAAATCGAAGAAAGGAGACAAAATTGAACATTTTACAGATCCAACAGTATTTATCAATCGAAAGACTTGACCTTTATCATCTCTAAGTGATAAAACCCTAATTGAAAGCATTTAGATTGCTAAGTGAAGAAATTAAACAAAACCCTAATTCAAGAACAAGATCTGAGTAAGAAAAAAACCCAGAAGAGGGAAAAGTGAACAGAACTTCACCTGGGTCAGCAGCAATGGAGTCAAGGAAGGATTTGGAGAGAGCAAAGAAAGTACAAAAACAAATTCTGAGAAGAGAGCAGAAAGACTAGTACTTGTGCTCTTCTTCTTGTGTTGTATTATTGTTTACGCTTTAATGTTGCTCTCTCTCTCTCTCTTTGCTTTTGGATGTATCCATAAGAGAGAAGCTAAGGAAAGACGAAAGTGCGCCGAAAGGTCTGACCGTCTGAGTCAGAGACTAAATGGTAATGGACGGTTACTCTGGTCAATGCCTCGTGAAGATAACAAGACTAATCACGTAATGTCTTATTTGCACTTTTTTTTTAATACTATGACAATTTGGATTTTACCCCCAACCATCGACATGTAAATAAACTTGATGAACTATTAAATTTTGCGATACCTTCTATTTTGGGCTTAGATTGGTAACCGTTTTAATAATCATACAACCACTTTATAATTTGTAACGTTTTAAATTGTGTTACGTTACATTCAGCTATTTTGTACAGTTTTTCCATAAAGTTACTTTGTACAGCTTTGCACTGTTTACAAAGATCTAGGTAACACCTTACAGCTGAAAAACTTGTACATCTTTCGGTTACCAATCGGACCGCTAGAATTTAGTTTTGTTTTTCTGACTTCATACATCTACAACGTCTCCATCCAGAATAATCTGGTTACTTACCGTAGTCTTTTTAAGATTATATGTTAAGAGTTTAAGACTATGATTCTTATGAGATTGATAGTTTGATCGCGGGGGCGGTCCGACAGGCTAGTGATCAGGAAATTAAGGATATGTGAATTCATACGTTCTTAAAAAAAATTGTACTTTGATTTTGTTTTTGGTTAAGGACAACAAAAAAATATTTAAGTTTTTATAGACTTACCTCATTATGTCGATGTAAAGATATAGTTATTTTTCTGTTATTGATGTTTTAGATTTTTTCTTTGTTTCACAAAGAAAGATGTTTTAGATTTTTAAAGGGAAATCTATTTTTTACTATTAATTAATGTTAACAAATTAAATTTTCAAAAAATATTAATGAAAAGTGTAAATTTTGAATACTATCGGTTAATAGGTATTGAAAAGTATTTAATGTTAAAAAGCAATGTATAATAGCTTAAAATTAGTTGTTTCTTAATTTGTGTGAACAAGACAAAACATGAATTCTTGTGGAACAAAGGAAGTATGTATTTTTAGTACCATTGTGAAATTTAATTGATAGTACGATATTAAAAACAAGAGGAATTAGGTAAAAATAAGCATTCTCTTTCTCTTGCTATCCATTTTAATCATTTTTTTTAATGATCTTGAAATGGTTATTTGTTTTATGATGTCACTTACATGACTATAGTTTTTATTTTCTTTCCTAATATAGTTAATGGACATTTAACTTTTCTTTTTTTTCAACTACCTTAATAGTTTTTTTCGAATGACATTGCATACAAATAAATACAAAGTTATGAGTTTTTAGGTCATTCCAGTTGGAAGATAAATAATTTAAACCTACATTTTAGATAGCTTCAAAGTATACTAAAGAAAGAGGGAAGAGTGATAGTTTTGTACTAATTGTCTTAATGATTTTTTATCGTCTGAATTTATTAATTACTATAAATCATGAAAACTAATACAAAGACGATTTATCACGGAAAATTTATTTCGATTATGTTGTATCTACGACATACGATACTTCATACTTCATGTTCATAATTGATATCTTCAATTTTTAATATGTGGAATCATGATGAACAACTCTAATTGCATAACATTAAAAATCTCCTACAAGTTTGTCTCCGCAAATATAAAAATTTGTTAATAAACCGCATTATCTAGAAATATAATCTCACACCTCTAAATATAGAAATATATTAGTTAACCATTGAGTCAAAGGAGCTTCTAGCTACCTTAATATTTTAGAAAACAAAGCATTCCTTCATTTCTCTTCTATTGTATTCTTAAATTATAATTTTGCTTTACTACCTCTAAGTATTGACTTGAAATAAAAAAAAATATTCCAACGACAAGAACTATAACGGTGCAATATAAAACTTGTACCAGAAAATTAGTGTTATGTACCTGAAGCCCAACCAACTCTAAGGTTTTGAATAATTGATCATTTTATTAAGAGCAATCAAATTAACTGAAGGAATGTGTTCTCTTCTTTGCCTCTTCAATTCTAATCATGGAAGAAACAAAGTCAAAGGACATCAAATTATGTCCTCATCATAATTAGAATAATTCATGAAATATTAGAAAGAATCAAGTCTAATGAACCAAGAGATCGCATTAGTGGAATGCAGACACGACTTTCAACTCATTGACTTTTATAAGATGGAAGTCTAAGTGCCCAATTTAAAAAACCCAATATAATTGATTGGTAACCAAAAGCTATAGTATAAATTTTTCATCTTTATTAGTGTTGGAAATAATGAGAACAATGAATGTCTCACCTCGCAAAAGCTTAGAACTTAGTTGGAACTATTCCCTCCGTTATATAAAATGTTTAAACATTATTTTTTCTTTTATTTTATAAGATGTTTTCCAGCTTTTTATGTAAAATTTAGTGTATATGATCATTTATATTTTGCAGTATTTTTTCTTATTGATTGATATATTTTAATTATATATAAATGATATTTTTAATGTTATAAAATTAAACAAAAGACAATTAATATAATTCTTAAACTCCGTGCTTTTAGTTAAAAAATATTATATAATGAAACGTGGGAAATATATTATAAATAAAATTTTCAAATCAAAATTAAACAAGTTTTTTTATGACAATTAATGGAGTATAAAACTACATGAACGAGAAAGTTCCAAAGGTCGGTCAGTACGAATAAGACACAACAACAACTATAAATACAGGACTTTGAAGACAAGTAGGTTAACTAAAACATCCTTAATTTCTAAACCTACGCACTCTACAAAAGATACATCAGAAAGAGTAAAAGACTATCTATCTCCCTTTTTCTCCAAAGAACAAAAAAAAGAAGACGAAGAAGAAGAAAATGGCAGTGATCAAGAAGAAGAAGACATCATTGACATCTCTATTCTTAGGATGTTACAGGACAAAGAACGAGAGCAGACACGAAGAAGAGAAGGGTGCAATGAAAATAAGAACGTGTCCGGCCTTCAAGAGACTGTCTTTGTCGGATATAAGTGATCCAAGCTCGCCCATGTCGGTCATGGATGATCTATCTAGCTCCTTCACATCTCAGAAGCTTCGTGTGTTCACCTTGTCTGAGCTTCGAGTGATTACACATAATTTCTCGAGAAGTAACATGTTGGGAGAAGGAGGATTTGGACCGGTTTACAAAGGGTTTATTGATGATAAAGTTAAACCGGGTTTAGAAGCCCAACCTGTTGCTGTTAAGGCACTTGATCTTCATGGTCATCAAGGCCATAGAGAATGGCTGGTGACATTTCTCTCTCTATTTTTTGACTTTTTTTTTTATAATTTTTGTATAAAAAAATACATAGTTATTGATTATTTTCTTATATTATATGTTTAATTTGCAGGCCGAGATCATATTTTTGGGACAACTAAGTAACGAAAATCTTGTGAAGCTGATAGGATTTTGTTGTGAAGAAGAACAAAGAGTGCTTGTTTATGAGTACATGCCTCGAGGTAGCTTGGAGAATCAGCTCTTTAGAAGTACGTCGTCCCATTTTTTTTTTTATCTCATACAGTATATATTAACTTGGTTAAATTGTTATTCAAGTCAATTCCTTAATTATATAGCGTTATATATAGTTCTACAAAAGTTACAAGTTCATATTTCTATTTAATATCATGTTGGTCTATGTACCAAACCAACCCAAAAATATTGACATAAGAATCCATGCTTAACGTTAACTTCCTCAAAATTTAATTTATTTGATCATTTGTACACAAATTTATTAGTTTCTTATAAACCACATATGTGACAAAAAAAAAACCACATATATTTTTCTTGAATTTAAATAATATAACTAACGAACTTGGAATAAAAGTAGTGTTAATTAATGCTTTAAATTGGAACAGGAAATAGCGTATCAATGGCATGGGGAATAAGGATGAAGATAGCCCTTGGAGCCGCCAGAGGTTTAGCTTTTCTCCATGAAGCAGAGAAACCTGTCATTTACAGAGATTTTAAAACTTCCAACATATTATTAGACTCTGTGAGTTTTTCTACCCTCTTATATGTTGTAAGCAATTAGTAAATGAAATTGTTACCTTTGATTGAACTTGTAACTTTTTGTAGAACTATGACGCCAAATTATCTGATTTCGGTCTTGCTAAAGATGGACCTGAAGGCGAACATACACATGTAACAACCCGAGTGATGGGAACACAAGGTTATGCTGCCCCCGAATATATCATGACCGGTAATTTTGAGTTGCTGATTTGTTTTACCATAGAACCGTGAGTTATGCTTTAAGATATGTATTAATGGTTTACCTTTGTGATATATCTAGGTCACTTGACGACGATGAATGATGTGTATAGTTTTGGAGTAGTTTTGTTAGAACTGCTAACTGGGAAACGGTCAATGGATAGTACCCGAGCACGAAAAGAACAAAGCCTCGTGGAATGGGTGCGACCCATGTTGAGGGACCAAAGAAAGCTAGAGCGGTTAATGGATCCGAGGCTCGAGGGCCAGTACAAAACTGAGGCAGCTCAGGCAGCTGCTGCCTTAGCCTTCAAGTGTCTAAGCCAAAATCCCAAGTATAGACCTACAATGTGTGAGGTGGTTAAGGTCCTAGAGTCTATCCAAGAAGTTGAGACAAAGGAGCGTAATGGTAAAAAGAAAGAAGCAAAGATGTTATTTGATACAAAAAAGTATAGGCAGTACCGTAAAGGCAAAAGACGTGTGAATATCGCTTATTCAGATTCTCTCATTTACAAGGATTCCAAGGCAAAGCAAAGCAATGGGATTTGAAACACATCATTTTCTCATAGAAAGTATTAAACATTAATGATCTATGAATGCACTTCTTATCTTAAATTTGTAAGACCGTTCTTCCATAAATTTTAAGGATAGAATGGTGATTTTTAATTCTCATAGTTATATGAGATTTTAGCTTAATTAGTTTCATTCCTATATTTATGAAATATTTTGTACACGAAAGTTTATGTACAAGAAATAATTTTTTTTGTGTGTGTGTGTGTAAATTATACCATATTCCTTATAATAAGAAGTCATTGTTTTTTTTTTTGCTAAATAAGAAGTCATTGTTTAAAGACATTAGATCGTTTAGATGATAGTTTAACTGATAAACCAAGTGTCTACAAGAACAAAGTTATCAAACAGGTCTTTGAAACTCAAACATTTTGTTTGGTGATGTGTGTAGATGGAGAGAAGGAGAAAACTTGCGTAGTTCGGTAACTAGGGTATGTAAAAGAACTTAAAAAGCATCATTCTAATTTCCTTCGGTGTCTTTGTAACTCCATTGACCCGACGGTTGTGAAACTGATATACTATATATATATATATTACTGTTTTTATCATGATTTTTATTATCTAAGTGAATTATTATGGTTTTATATTTTATCAATTGAAAAACTAGCACTTTGAAATAATTTTTTATAAAAATACCACTTTGAATCGTTTATTTTCAAATATACCATTAATCAAGAGTTTTACCTCTAAAATTTTATAATCCTAAAAAAGGTTTTAACCCTTAACAAACTCTAAACCCTAAAAACTAATCTCTAAAATATAAAATATAAAATAGTTAACGAAAACCTAAATATATTTTGAATAAATGATAGTAATATATATTGGTGGCATTTCAAAAGTGGCATTATTCTCAAAAAGAATTCATGACTACGTAAAATATATATAATTCAAGCTACAACAATTCATATAAATCAAATGAATCTTCTAAGTCACAACATCTTCAAGTACTGTAAGTGCATTTTCTCATTTTGGACAAAACATGCATATACATCCAAAGGTTACCCTAATTTAGAGTCTAAAAATTAGACGGAGGCTTAAACCAATTTGGAATTCGATGAAATCTAGTGAAGAAATATTTTTTAAAGTTATAGTTCCAATGGGATTTGAATCATGCCATTTGCGATTGCGGTTAAAAAGTTACATCAGTTTTACTAAATATGTGTCAATTTGTCTCTAAGCTGAAATATGTCTAGAAAGAAACCAATACTGATTACCAGATTTTGATCGGATCGAAAATTCAACCTAATTCAAGTACCAAAAGACTTTTTTGCCCCTAAATTAATACTTACTAATTGATCATAAAATATATAAACTTTTCCTTTCTATCGTATCTCTGTTTTTCTGTACTTGTTTTTAACTTTTTATAATAAAAGCGATGTTTTACTTTCTTATTACCCACGAAAATAAAGATAGAGTAAACGTATTTTACAACATTTCGTGTTTTTTTTTTAAGAGTTCTTCATTTTGATTCAAAAAAATTTAAGGAGAAGATCTCGCATTTGTTACACTTTCTTGCTTTTTTTTATTGAATTGAATGATTATGAATCTCTTCTTTATAAAATTTAATGCCTAACCAAATACCATTATCACAATAGTTGACATTTAACAAATATTTATTTATTTAAACTATAATAGTTTTTTATTGATATTTTTCTTAAGAATTTTTTTTAATGTCATTTTATCTAATTATTCACATTTTCATTTTCATTTTTATATTGAACTACTATTTTCTTCATGCGGTTTTGTCCATTCATCATTTCATTTTTAAACGATTCTAATTTTTTTAATCGCTTTGTTTAATTTCATATAAGCTGAATTTTCTTTCTAATATTAAACGAAACAATTAAAAAAACATATTAGAAAAGCTAAGCATTAATTTAAAAAATATAAAGAAAAAGAAAATTGTAAAAGGTCAGATCGAGAGAGAAGCACAACACAAGGTTGGGTGTGTAGTTTAATAATCTTGTGGTGGTGGTGTTACAGCTTTAGCCTAAACCAATACTCTTAGAGACAAGAGATAGTAAGAAAGAGAAGACGACGACGACGCTTCTTAGCCAAACTCCAATCCCTAGGTAATCCAAAAAGCCACTCTCTTCTCTCTTTTATCATCTTGTTTTCCACAGCCCCAAATCTCAATCTCTTATAGATCCTTTCTCTTAGATTAGCTTTTCTTGAAATCGAATTTCTCTTTACTAGAGTCGTAGGTGTTGAAAAATTGAACCTTTTTGTGGTTCTTTGTTTTGGGTTTGGTAATATGATTTTGATGAGTCTACACACGTGTGTGTTCGTATTGCCTTGTTTCTTTACTGGGTATTGTTTTTGCAGGTTTCCCTTTCTGTGTATTTAACAAAAAAAGCTAACTTTATTTTTGCAGGTTTTGGATAAAAATCACATTTTTCAACATTCTTGTGTTTCTTGGCTTGAACAATGAGCTTAACCAAGAAGTCAAGTGATCCAAACAGTGTCAAACCAACTACATTAAACCCACATGCTGCTGAGTTTGTTCCATTTACTCTACGTTCTCCTTCATCATCTGGAGGTGGTGATGTTACTTCAAGACTTTTAGTAGCTTCCTCTAGTTCTTCTTTAGGGAAAGCTGTTCTTGACCGATCTGAATCATCTGTATCACATCAGTCTGATGAAGAAGCACGTCAGTTTTGGAGTCATCAACTTCCTGATGATATAACTCCAGATTTCAAGTTAATGAATCAAGATGATACTTCGTATCGACCTGGGAGTTTGTCACTAGCTAGCTTGTCGTTGTATGATGCTAATGATGCTGAAAAGTTTCCTTCTCCTAGTGGTGGATATGGATTCTCTGACCAACCTGGATTAGCTTCACACAATGCTAATAGTAATAGCGTTAGATATCCGGTTGCTTCATTCGGGGAAGAACCTCAGCGAGCGAGTTTTATGCATATGAGTCCAAAGCCTTGGGATAAGCAAATCATGAACACCGAGCAGCTTCTTAGTAATGACAGGGAAGGAAACCCTTTCGGTGGGAACTCTCGACATGGGTTCATTAACGATATGATTGCTGATAGTCCTAGTATAGGGGAAACTGAGGTGAACCCTGTGGAATTTCTTGCTGCTCAGTTCCCTGGGTTTGCTGCTGAAAGTCTAGCAGAAGTGTACTTTGCCAATGGGTGTGATTTGCACTTGACTGTTGAGATGCTTACTCAGCTTGAGGTATTCTCTTACTCAATATACGGCATAGCTTTCATCAATGTTTCTTTGCATCTGATGTTTTATTGCCTGTTGAATTTTGATGGCAGTGTCTCATTACCAGATGTCATAGCCATTAGATATACCCTAAGCTTTCCAGATATTTTTGTTTCTAGGACTTTTAGACCGTGCACGTGTTCTAGTTCTTTCATAATGTTGGTCGTTTGACAATTTTCTGCGTACCTGGCTATAGTACTCATTTTTTCTTGTGAGAAAATGGTTCAATGTAGATGCAAATATAAATAGAGGGCTGTGTTATGATATTAGATAGCTCTCTCTTTTATGCCTTCCTTTGGCAGAGAGAAGGTAGCAGCCCATTGTCATGACGGAGTCGTATCTGTGGCTTAAATCTTAAAGAGGGTTATGGGGGTGCTAGAGGCATTTAATTAACTCGATGTTACCTTCCTTTTAAGCTTTTAAGTCTAATCATGTTGTTTTGCTATTTTACATGTGTTTATTTCCTGATGAAGATATGACCGCATGTGTTCTAGTGTCTTTTCATTCTAGTGATTTAGATATGTTAACTTCCATGTTTTACTGTAGCTACAAGTGGATGGTGGCATGAATCAGAACATGAGCCCTAAACCTTTTGCTGCTCCTAATCTAACTCCCATGGATTTTCCTGCCCTTAGCATCTCAAATAGTCCTGCCCAGTTTGGTGGGGATGACTTGCAACAAACTGGAAATCATTACCAATCTCCTGAAAAGGATAACATGTTTTTCTTCAAGTCGGGCCCATCACTTGGTTCAGTCGATTATGTTTCTGCTGTCAGGAAGTTAGCATCCCAGGATTCTGGTATGTGGAAATATGAACGAAACGACTCAGCCGACTCATCTATTGGGTCAAGCAGAAATTCTTATCCTGCAGCTGGTGCTTACAAAAGTGGGCGTGGGAGGAGTGTTTATTCTGATAAGCTGCAAAGTCGGACCCCAAATCGACCTGCTCCTGCTTGGGTGGAGACTGGGGATGCAGTTGGTAAATTTCCCCTATTTAACAAACTTTAGCACATACACAGATTTTAATCTTGTTATATATTTGCTCTGAACATCTTTTATCTGATTGGACATATGTTGTATTTGCGGCTTTTATTATCATGTGATGAACAGGGAATATGTATACTGAGTTACGCGAGGAAGCACGTGACTATGCACGTCTGCGGAATGTATTCTTTGAACAGGTATAATACACTTGGTAATGACATTTTGGCTCATTTGGCTTCTATATCTTTTTGGAGACTATCTATTTATTTCTTATATGTAACCAAGAATTTCCATTTTGTGCAAACGTATCTATTGTTAAGAGCATGTAATGGGGCTTAACCTTGAGGTTGATCTCTCTTTTGTTCAGATTGATTTTGAAACATACTTAGGGTGTATGACGATAACATATAATAGCGAACGATTCATAAGTATTCAAGTCTTACCTGCATTTTCCTTGGCTATGGTTTTTCGCGAGTTTGATTTCTTCCGCGTATATATTGTTAAGGTGTCATTAATAATCTCTCTTAATTATGTACGGTTATATTTCTGTGTTGCTTCTTGTTGAGCGTAGGCACGCCAAGCATACCTTGTTGGCAATAAGGCCTTAGCTAAAGAGCTAAGTGTGAAGGGGCAGTTGCATAACATGCAGATGAAGGCTGCTCATGGGAAAGCTCAAGAAGCCATATACCGTCAGAGGTTTGTCTGCTGATACTTAAACAATCTTGTTTCTCAGTTATCTCTGTTTTAATAATCTGCATATGATCAAAATAACACAGGAACCCGGCGGGTAGAGGAAGTGAGAGAATGATAGACCTGCATGGGTTACACGTGAGTGAAGCAGTTCAGGTGTTGAAGCATGAACTGAGCGTATTGAGGAGCACAGCTCGAGCAACACAAGAGAGGCTTCAGGTTTACATATGTGTAGGGACTGGGCATCACACAAGAGGTTCCCGGACTCCGGCTAGACTCCCAGTTGCCATACAGCGTTACCTACTCGAAGAAGAAGGCCTTGACTATTCCGAGCCTCAGGCCGGTCTCCTTAGAGTCATCATATACTGACAAACAAAAGCCAGATCTACTATATACGCTATTCATTTGTTGTATCTGTTCTGTACATGGGAAGAGAGACAGTAGCGGAAAAAGAATGAAGAAAACAAAAAAAAGTGTAGGAAAGAGACGAAGCCAAGAAGGAAGAGATGAAGGCGTATGCATAAAATGTTTAGGTTTGTTCAGGAAATACTTTTTGTAGCATCAGAGGATCGATCGGACCTCTTTTTGTTATCTTTTTGTTCGGCACGATACGATGTTTTGTTGATTCTCTGTGCTTTTTACAGTTTCATTCTATATGCTATACTCCTTTCTTCTGGAAATTCTCATATTTGTAATTCTCTTAGATTCAAACCAAGTCTTGATTTTCATGAGAAATGGTACAACTTTACAGTAGTATTTGTATAGTTCAAGAAAAAACATCAAGCTCTAATCATGAGCTCGTAAACATTACTGTTGTTCTCTCCATTCACACGCTTAAGCATTTCGAAGCTTTTCCTGCTTCCCATTAACTCTATTCTTGAGAAAACCATGTATCCATCATCTGCTGTCTCTTTGTTGGAATAAACTGTTCTGAGACGGTCAGCGTGTCTTGAGTCTGTGTGAATCGCAACCTCTATTTCATGGTCCGGCAAGTTCTCCTGCAGAATCAGTGTAGATAAGGAAGAAACATTTGATTAAAGGGGTCATAGACTTGCAGATCTACAGCATAAACATATCTGAAAAGAGATGGTAATAAATCTTGATATTTTATCACTCATAGGCATGTAACCAAGATAAAGAGATTGATTCTGGAGAATCACTTTCTCTTTTCAGACATTTAGGTTTCCTAAATATACATATAGCAACTATAAGGAGTTGAAATGAAGGAATCCGCAATTTGAATTGCAGACGCATAAAGAAAGTTGTACCTGATAAAATCTGTGGATATAGTCTAAGATTTGCAGGCACGTGAAACCATTATCACTGAAATAAGTCCGTGAAGAAGGTCCCATTTCCGAGAATCGATCAGATGGATATAGAATTGTAAGGAAGCTGTCTTTAAATATCACTTCCTTCTTCTCGCTGCACTCAACAAAAATAGTTGACTACGGTGAGATATTTGTTCAGTTGCAACAATGACAGTAGTAGGCTAACACAGGAAGCAATTCAACTTCTCCTCTGAATCATGCAACATGCAAAACTAAAGAATGAAGACAAAGAGACGTAAAAAGAGCAAAGCGGTACCTCTCAGTAAGTAGTCTGGTTGAGTTTGAAAAAGAAGCCACTGGATCTAACCCTTCTTGTAAAACAGAAGGATGGGCTTCACTGATGTAACCACTGCCGATGCAAGAATCAGTAAAAATAGTGGCAGTTGAAGCTGCTTCGGATATTGTCCAGCAAATACTCTCCAGGAGGCTGTTCGGTGTTATGCGTCTTATTGGGTTTTGACAAGTCTATGACATCCAAAAAGAGAAGAAGCACTAAATTTCAGACATTATCAGCTGAAGGAAAAAGGATTAGTTGATGTGGAATTTAAACTTCAGGGAAGGAATTAAAAGATTATCAGTTACCTGCATATGAAGAGCGCGCCGCCTCCTAACACCAGTTTTGGCTATATTTACAGTCTCTTTCCTTTCCTGTTTTGATTTACTTCTAAACTTAAGAGCATCTTGAGGATTACCTTCCCCACAATTTTTCTGCAACATTTATACAGAGAAAGCTATCAACCATTACTCTCCTCACGTAAGATTAAAAGACAGGACAAAGAAAACCAGCAAGGCTTCACTATCTTCACAATTTTCATACATTCCGTGTAAGGACAGAAGAAAATAACACCATATGAAACGATAAAGTACCTCCTTTGTAGCACTATCTTCACAATTTTCAAGCATTAATCCTAACTGTCTAGCTAAATCAGGTGACATGTGAACAAGTCTTTGTCGATGTCTCTCCACTGTTTTCAGAACCCATAGTGGCTGATGCAAACAAACAAACAAAAAGCAATTAAGTTTAAGTGATCATGAAACAAATCTGTTAATCAATTGGAATTATCTTTCACATCTAGCTCGCTATGGTCAAATGTATGACAAGGCAACAGAGCAATCCAGTAGCGGTTGTATGAGAATGACTAACAAATTCTCCACATCTTCATACAGAATCGAAACAAACGGAAGTAGACGTTCTGTAGTATACAATACAACTACACAGCAATGACATAAATAAGAACTCACTGAGACAATGGTGTTTGCATGGCCAAGGTATCTCTGGACAGATTCACCTTCACAGATAACAAGACTTGCATTACAACCTATAAACCAAGAATCAATGACCTTTGCTCCTTGATCTCCAGCAATCCTCAATACCTAAACGAACAACATTTACTTAACGAGACTCACGATAAAAGATTGTGCATCCCGGCTAGCAAGTTGAAGGTAGCCAATGAAATATTAAAAAAACCAAAGTATTATTTGAATCATGGAGCCTGCAAATTACCTTAAGTCGGAGCTCATCCGAAATGTCTACATCGACATACATGGAATGGTCGGCAAGAGTCATGTCTTCACTAGTGCCAGACTCTGTTCCAGAAGAAAATAATTGGTTGTACGTGGTTGATGTTCCCAAATGTACAGCTTGTTGAATTGTACGAGGACGGCAAATAGGTTCAAGATCAAAAACCCGGCTCATCTCATCCACCTTTTCGATATTTTGTCTAATTTGTTTAACGTTGTAGAGCGATTCATTCATCCTAACTACAATATCATACGAAATACCAATTTCAGCTATAACTTGAGAATCACAAATAAACTAAGAACACGGTTGCGAGAACTTACTGTTTCTCTTGACACTATCTACAAACCAGCCAATTGTGACAACAAAGAGGCCATTTCTAGCCCCATGTTTCAGAGTATGCTCAAACTTACGTCCACATGAGCTGTAAGCTTTCGTTAAGCAACCCAAAAAGCACCAATCAATGTATATTGTAAATGCTTAACAAGAATACAAATAATCTTTGATCTTGTAGTCAAAAGCAAACACTCCAAGTTGCAATAAAAATGAAAAAAAAAAAGGATATCTGAACAACCAAATGAGTACAATGGGAGTGAAGGTGAGGACTATACTCGCCTCCAAGTCTCTCTGTTGCTTCCTTGACTTGTTTTCTTGCATCTGCCAAAGAAAAAACCAAACTTGTTGGAATATAACAACAGGGTAGTGATCATCAAATGAAGAAATTAAGGACCTTTGGATAAACCAGTGACGCAAATGACAAGAGAAGAGAAGGGTCCATTAGGGAGAGACATAGGAGGAGATTGTAAGACAGGAAACAACTTGGAACAGCCCTTTGAGTCAATCAGACAAACATTTCTTCTGAGAGGACCCATTGTTGTTGATAGAGAAACCCTAAACCACAACTCTGGGCTTTATAATTATTATACCTTAATTCAAAACTAGGAATCATTGTAGAAAGACTTGAAAAGAAGGTAAAGGAAATCACTTTACTCAGAGAAAAGAAATCGGGAGATGTAAGAAGAACATGAAAAGGATTCTCATTCAAAAAGAGGGTTTTAGGGTTTAGTGATTGTGGACAAAATGGTGCTCGAGTGGCTACTTTACTGGTCGGAGCTTTTTCGTAGGGGGGGGTTGGTTTTTTGGCTTTATCGGCGTGATCCAAAATTGGAGAATAAAGACCACTACTTCTCCTTCTATTCAAAACCCTCTAAATTATCTGATTCAAATATACACTACTTGGGTTAGACCCAAAAACGCCTCTTTTGTTTTTTGCATTACCCAAAAACTTTTTTGAGGTTTTGAATGGTGACCATCATTGATATTTAAAGTGAAAGTTTAAATTTATAAATTTAACAAATATTATTTGTTGTTAAATCAAGTAACAACTTTATTCAAAAAATTATTATCGAGTATGTTTTGTGGCTCAAATGCTTGTTTAGCTGTGTTTCCTGAAATGTTCTTAGGACCATTACCAGATTCTACAGAACCTGTCTGGGGGATGATCGCTCAGTTTGAATGGGTGTTTCAATCCTTGGATGGTTTTTCTTGTGAGAAGAGATGTTTTTTTTAATGTCTGGATTAATTTATTATTTACGACAGACGATATTTCCTGCTCCATGTTTGTGATGGACACCTTCTACTTTTACTGCATGAAAACATGACGAACGGTTCTAAATGTGCTACACATGAGATCTCATGTAAGCTTGCCTCGATTAATCTACAGATTTATTAATAAATATGTGATTTCCGGGTGTAGAAACCTAATTAAATCCTTGGTCAACCACTGGGACAAAAGAACTGCCACAAGAAAAGAGATGTTTAAATCAATGAAAAAAAGGTTGGGAAGAAACCTACCACTTGTGTGGTCATATAATATTTGAATATTCGACTTGTCTTTATAAAGTTGGTTTTTCTATCTTTCCAAGTCACGGACTGAAGTCATGAGCTTTAGGAAATGACCAATGTGTAGTAGACTTTGTAGGGCTTCCTCGACTATCTTTCTTCTCTCTCGCTCTCTTTTTTCTTGATAAATTCATACAAGAAATTAGTGAAAGTAAGATATAGCAATAATACCTGAAAACAATTTCAAGCCAGAGTGCTGGTTGTTGGAAACACAAAGAATAGTACAAATGCTTGGCCGAGAGAAAAGATTCTTAGTCATGTTTCTCTCTTCCAAACAGTTTCCCACACACATCGGATTTCTGCTTGCATACAAAAGATTTTAAATCTAACAGTATCGAATCGATCTCTTGTTCTTTGTTTTCGTACACTGTAAAAGCAATGAAGGCAAGTGGAAGTCCTGTTGAACAAAGAACCACCAAAACTATGATATTGTTTCAAGAGTTATACTATATAACCATAATCTTGGCATGTAAGCCAGAGAGACAGAGGGAGAAAGAGTACCTATAACAAATATGCTTTTAAGAGATATGGCTCCAGCGAAACTCAATACTAACAAAACGAAGACCACCTATGACATTCATTAGAGACACCAAAACCAGTGTTACAACATCTATCACGTTGGGACCGAGATATCGCAAAACTGGAACTTGCATAGATAAATGGGAGTTTACCTTGAAAAATAAGCTCCAGTCATTCCCTTGGCAAAGAGATTTTAGAGCTTTAACAGTGGTGTTCCATGAAGAGATCACTGACACTAAGAGGTGATGTGACGAGTCTTTCGAGAGGTGAAACTGCGTTGCAGGAATCTTTTCAACTGTATAACCAAATCTGCAAAATAAGCTTATATTTTTCAGTTGTTCATAATCTGGACAGACAGCAAATGTTTATGTTATTTGTTCCTGATTGAAGTGAACAAGATACGGTGTTTCAAGAATGATTGGCATGCATCTTTCCCTTTATGATGGGACATGAACATGATTATAAACTCCTGAGTTTCATGCAACTGAAAGATATAATAGTGAATAGAAAGACCTCTTGGTTTCCATTACGGGATTATAGAGAACTGTGTTAAGGTAGTCCATGATATTGCATACAATGAAACTCCATCAAATATGCCATATCAGGATTCTTACATTTTCTCTGGTAGAATGCCATGGATGAACAAAAATATTGATGACGCCAGTAGAGCCTTCGAAAGAGCAGTTATGATGGTAGACCCAGTTGCAACAAAGTTATAATAGATAGTAATCAGAATGAATATGGCAATGAGAGTCTGCTTTTTATCCTTCCACAGAAGTGTATCAGCAACTGCAAGTTCATGCCACCAATCAGTGTTCTCAATATGTATCGTAATAAATGAATCAAGACCGGGGTAGATTGTTCTAAAGTTGAAAATATATGTCTAGTTATACTAATGTCCTAAGCCGCTTCACAATGATATGATTGCTATCAACTTAACACCATCAAGGAACGCTGTGCAGATGTTGAAGTTGTCCAAAGACTTGGAAATAAAAAAGCAAATAATCAATGATGTCATTTTTAAAATGAAACATTCGGTTTCTTATCATGTGCAAGACAATCCTAGAAGATAAGCATGCTGATTAAAATATATTGTCATACCCTTTCCACCTCCAAGAATCCTAGAAGCCTTGGATGGGCCCTCTCTTTTGGATCGACTTCCCGCTGTCAGGTGAGAGAATGAGTCTATAGTCCTCCGTATACCTTCCTGCAGGATCATTAAGTAATGCATTATATAAAGAAATCTACCCTTACACATCATCCAGACCCAGTAGCAATTGAATGGAGAAGCAACAAATACATCTCTGATTCAAATCAAATATTGTATAACCTGAAGTGGCACCACAGGAGCATAGCCTAGACGATCCTTTGCTTTTGTGGAATCGAACGTTCTGCTGCATGAGAGCAGCCTAACTCTTGAAGGTGTTAGTTGTGGTACTGTCATCCCATATGGTCCCATCAATTTATAAGTCAGTTCAACCAGATGCGCAATCGGCATCATGACAAACGCAGGTACCTTTATGCTTGGCCTGCAAATAAAATAAGTTGGAAAAAATCAGTAAAAAGGATGGGTTAGTTCATCACATTCCTTCTTAGATCGGAATAGCCGTTTACTAACAAGGAAAAACTTGTCAGGCACAAAATGTAAGCAAAACAGATTCGATATATCCAGTTATTTAGAATTTGTTATGCTCTTTTTTTTTTGGTCACAGAATTTGTTATCCTCTTATGCAAGCATTATTCTCTTCCTATATCCGAGGTCAGAAAAATATCTAAGATCAGAACTAAAGACTCTGAACACTGTTTTATTATCTCCTGCGAAATAACATATCTTCTGTAAAATATTGCTTTTGTAAAAATCTCATCTACCTCGATTCTCTTCATCACAAGTTACTCACAAAGCAAACTTTTAAGGAAGAAACGTTAAGCTCAACTCAATCATCATGCAAAAACATAAACCAAATGAAACCAGAATGTGTCTTTCCCCTCCATACTGCATGAAATATCTGGCAAATATAGAGCAAAAATTTGTGCCTCTAGTATATAACCATGACTAGCAAGAGATACAAATCGGAAAAAAAAAGGAAAATAAATTACCTCTCGTAGCCAAGTCCTTCAAGAAGCTGTGACATAAATTCCCAAAATTTAATTGGCTCCATGTTGGTAATGAAATATGCCTGTAAATCCATTAAATGTCAGGTCAGTCTACAACTAGGATTGTCCTGTAACATCATAAATATTTTACCATCTAACTATAGGGCATAATAAAACTTTAAGGGATTTAACTTTAATCGAAAAACGCAGGAGAAAAGTGTAAATCATCTTCTTGAAGATATATGGGAAACACCTCAATCAAGTCTATCTCACCTACACACAACCTAGAAAGAAAAAAATTCTCAAACAAAAAACCAGAAAGGCCCTTTGAAAGTTCACCCAATACAGCTTTTGCATCGATTTTCATTGTACGCCTGAAACGTTTCTGATTCTGTAGGTATGCCTAAACAGCAGGCAAAAAAGGCCTTCCTTAATTCAGTTTGGTACGCCAAATGACAACAGTTCATTCTAGATATCTATCTATAAAACTGATGAAACCGCAAAATAAAGGAGGTGATACTGAAACCAAACTTCACCTTTGGAAAACTACGGCATGGAATCAGCTGAAAGATTTACCTGGCCAGCGGCTTTTGTAGAAACATCTCCTCCTGAAGCTAGAGCTCGCTCAGCACAAACATGGGCATGAGCAACATTTTCAACGTAAGTGAAATCATAGAGATTATTCCCATCACCTATAATAAACTGGAAAGAAGCAGAAACAAGTCTTATCAAAAATGAAGTTTATGGAATGTTTTATGTCAAAGAATAAAGTCCAAGCACACAATACATTTTAACCTTCTATATTCATTTTAGAGAGATCCCGGATTATAAAAAAAAAACAATACCTCTAAGCTAGCAGAACGCCATTTTCTAAAAAGAAATAACTCAAATGCACATGAACCACAAAAACCTGAAAGAAATAATGGCCTACAATGCAAAGCCATATGTAACAACTAGAAATGAATATCACACCATGCAACCTGAAAACCATTTCCTTAATCATTCATCAAGTGCTTATACGAATGTTGCTTTCCTCATCAGCCCTTGCATCTCGTGTCACGTTAGGCTATTTTTAAGACCCATGCATCTACGTCACCTAGTTAATATTTCTAAGTAATATCATATATCCCTAGCACTGTCCAAATATAAAGAAAATTCAGTCCTAGATAACAATCCAACCTTGGATTTTCCAGCTCTAGCAGCAGCAACAAGGGAAGGAACCAATAATCTATCCCCAGGACCAAAAATACTGCTTGGACGTATACAACAAGTGAGTAATCCATTACTGCCATTCGCCTTCATAATCAACGTTTCTCCTTCAGCTTTAGTTGCTGAATATGAGTCATTATGCTGAAATGATCAAGAATATATTAGTAACCAAACTCCAAAAAAATCATACAAGTGTTAATAATAAGTAGAATCATACAAGGAGTAATTTAATACCTTGGAAGGGTAAGGCATTGATTCAGTAGCATTGAAAATACCATGAACACCATCAAACACAACACTAGGAGAGCTAGTGTAGATAAGTCTCTTAACTCCAGAATCAACACAAGCATCAATTACATTTTGTGTCCCTATATCACAAAACAAAGCATGATAAATAAAACAAACCAATCTCTAGTATGAAATGTATAGAGATTGCATATAATAAACCTTGAACATTAACAGAATACTGAAGCTGATGATTATTAATAGAAGAATCTGGAGCTGCCATGTGAAACACCACTTCCGCTCCATGAAAAGCTTTGATGACTTGAGATTTATCACGGAGATCAGCGGAAATGTATTGAACACGTCCGGATCTGATTGCTTCGGCGAGAACTCCGGATTCTTCGTGAGAGTCAAGATGTATCGATGGAGCTAAATCGGCGATGCGGACACGGAACATCTCGTAGCGAACTAGCATTTCTACTAGATGTCTCGCTGCGAATCCTCTACCACCGGTGACTACGCACCATCGATCCGGCTCCGTAGATACCGGCGCCATGGCGAATCAGAGAGCAATGCGAATTAACCTTGGGAAGATTGTAGTGGAAGAGAGAAAGTTGCTACTGAGAGAGTTCCAGGTTGATTCTGCACTTCCAGGCTTCTTTCATGTTTCAGGCACCCCACCTTCTCTCCCAGCTATTTCACTTTATTTTTTATTTGATTATCTAATTTAGTAATTTTCATGTATATTAAGATAGCTATCTTGAATATATTTTGGAATTTGGACCAAGTATTATAATTTAACCATCCCAATATGAGTTCAACCTTGTAATTTGTTTGAATTTTGGAACAAACCAACATACCAATACTGTTAAAAAATCTCTATTTTTGTGATTATTTATAGCTTTATTGATAAAACTAGAATAATACCCGCGTTATATGCGGAATAAAATATTTATAGAGTAAAAATAATATAATTTTAGTATAAATTAATTAAAGATCAACTTTACATATTTAAATTTGCGATTACATATTATAAAATGTATTCCACCCGTAAAATAGTTAAATCCAACATAACATATTTTCGGTATATGATTCAAATATATATAAAATTGCATATATAACCAAAAACTTTTCATCAAGTTCTGATGTTATAATTAATGATTATTTTAATCGATGTAAACGAAATCATAATTCTTTTTTTTTAAACTAACTAATCGATTTATGTTTTGTAGTGTAATTGAATTATTATTCTTATTAATTAAAAGTATGTTTGGATATATGTATTATGTTATGTTATTGTGTTTGGATAGAAACATAGTAATAGGTAATACTAGAATAATAGAATAATAGATTAAATTACAAAATTAGAAAATAAAAAGAAGGAAAATTTGACTTAAAAGTTTGTTTGGATATATGGATTATGTTATTGTAATGTGTTTGGATAAGAGTATAGCAGTAAGTAAAAATAGAGTAATAAATTAAATTAAAAAAAAAAAAAAGTGACACATAAGCTCTCCTTTGATATATAGAAGATAAGTGGTAAGATGGAATTCACCAACTTATGATAAAACCATGATGAAGAGATTTCAAGCTTTGAGTAGGTCTTTACAAGCTATAACAAAACCGTTTGGAATTACATGTGTTTCTGTTGGAACTTGTTTTTTGACAATGGCGTAGGCCAATATTCCGGTGGTTTTTTCGAACAATTTAGTTGTCGGAATGACCGGAACTTGGAATCGTTGGATTCATTGTAATGAGCACTATGAGATAGTGTATTCATTTGTAAAAAGCGGCGTTCATTTGAATGAGAAATGTTGGTCCAAAGTCGATGACTTGGAAAGCTTATTAAGTATATAAAGTGGAGAACTCATAACAAGATTTAAAATCTTGTGTACACTTTGGTGTATTAATCTAGAGAAGAGACATTCGGGCCGGACTTTGATGATGGGCTTCGGAGTTGTGCAAATGGACCTAGGACCCAAAAGACTTAGTCTTTTTTGTCTAGATTCATTTTGACTAAAAATATTGACTAAGTCAATATAAATCTCTTCTAGTTAAATGAGTGTTAATGTCACAATTAAGCTAAGAAAAAATCAGTTTTGGTTTTGTCTCTAAGGTAAAGGCTTATTTGGTCAAATGTTATTATGTTGAAGACTTAATTCTCTTTGACTCCCTTTATTGCTCCAACCCTAGTAAAGGTTGAGGTGTTGGCTATATAATCAAGTCATGTTCTTTCTCATGAAATACCAACAAGATTGAAACATATCAAAGTTCTAACAAAACAATTCCCTCATGATCTCTTCTTTTCTTGTGTCTGAGAGTACAAGCAGAATTTTGGTTCGATAGGTTCTGTTCTTCGGTGATGGAAGACAGAAACAATGCAGTTGTATCCTGGGAATCTTATCGCTATGAAACCGTCACACTACGGGGCGTTTAAAGATTTAAGGAAAGAGATTCGTCTCGACTCTGCAATTCATTTTCATCTTTGTAATTTGGCATTGTAATTCTGAATTTGTTCTTAAATTTATCTTATTATATATCAGTTGCCCAATTGTAGAAATTCGGGTCCTACAATCTTAAATCTTTAAATTTCGTATAGTGTAATAACAATCTTAAATTTTTAAATTTCGTTATTGTTTTATTACACTAACGAAACTGATATATGTGTTAAGATGTTTTCTTAAGCACAGGTTCATGAGTTTTGCGGATTGGTGGAGATTGATGATTCGATTTTAGTATGACTAACAATAACCAATTTGGGATCGATGTTTAAGACAAGGATATAACGATGGAGATAATCGTTGGCGGTGAAATCAGGTCAAGTGAGTCGATGCCTCAAATTAAGTTTGAGAGTGGTCTGCCACTTGTGAACCCGTCGGTGCCTAGCGCTTTAAGCGTAGGACTGATGCCAAGAAAGACTTATAAGTCTATGGCATAAATTTTAAGAAATTCGCATTAGCGAAATTTCAAGGGAAGCCTCAAGTGATTTTGATTAAAGAGAACCTATGTGACGTGGTCTCTAAAGTCAATGTTGTTGAGAACAACCTGATGAAATGGTGGTATACCATTACTCACATATGCATGGATAATGATATGTTTAAGACATATCAAAAATGCAAGAGTGAGAAGCGGCGGTTAATGAGTAACGCCATATAAATTTTGGAAAAGTATAACAAGATTAAATATCTTGTGAATACACTATGTGTATTAGAGAAAAGTAAATCCAAAATCAAATAGAGCCAAACCAAACCAGACTTGGTTTTAGATTAAATTTTGGTTTTGAATTTGGTCATTGAATTGATTTTTTGAACCAAATTCAAATCAAAATTATGATTAAATTTATAATTAAAATTATCATAAATCTCTACTATAATTTGATACTTCTAACGTATGAAAATTGATGGTGTGAGATGATAAGATTTGACTTTGATTTCTAAAATCAATGAAAAAATCGTTTGTGTCATTATGGACATAAGATAAGTTGCTTCTTTGACTATCCTATAAGAGGAAAAATATTCATCGATCTAAGAGACATATTCAGATAAAATCATCTCGGAAAAAAACTATAAGAAATAGTTTGTAATCTTAAGAAATGAAAATGCGTTATTGGAGGAATCTGAGTTAATCCAGAAAATGTGGGGGAAAGCGTCGCTTACCACAAATTATATCCTCAATAGAATACCATACAAAGTCATTGGTAAAATACCGTATGGACTTTGGAAAGGTATTGTACTTTCGTACAAATACCTAAAAGTATGGGGGGTGCTTGGATTAAAGTCACAGTGCCACCTCCTAGAAAAGTCACAATTGGACTTAAATTAGTGGATCACTCAAACTATGCGCTTGTTAAGTGGTAAGTTTGATATGAAGGACTGATTAATATGTATAATGGTAAATTTCGTCATATGAGAAAATGACATAAAACCATTAGACACTTGATCTCCAATTGAGTAATCATGATAATTACATCAAGTCAAGTGACAACCTAGAGGATCCTTAAAGGTTGGTCTAGAGATCATGTGGTAAAATCATCAAGCGGAATGGGTTTAAAGCCTATAACAGAACATGACGCTTAATGGATACCCTACTTATGTCACTGGAAATCCCACGACATAGGTTCAAAGGGACAACGAAATAAAGCTGAGTAAGAGAAAAACACTGTGAGACAATGTATACACCCAGTTCCTAGGATGATAAACAGTGTTACCTGTGTGTGATAAGGCTAAGCATTGGCTTTTAATGATTCCATAACTTTGAGATATCAGTGAAGTAATACAGGATGCTTCTTTAAAACAAAGTTGATGGCAGATCACCTAGTGAGTGTGAAATGCGGCCGTTTCTAGGAGAATGAAAGTAAGGCTATATTCTCCAAGTTCACTCGTGATTACCAGGAATGTTCAAGGCCAAAATGAACACAATAGAGAACCTAGTTCTGTGAGAGAATGAAGCTGTGATATAGTTGTTGTCTCGGTTTACATCAAAGTTCGGGTGGTTCAAGACATCATGTTCACCTCTTGGTCGAGTAAACCCAACAGCTATTGATAATGACTAGTTCAAGGCTGAAAAGCTACTAGCCCAGATACAGTGGATTTTTCGCTCATACTCTCAAAACTTGTTTTTCGAGTCTTGTCGTGTCGGTCAAGTCTGTCGAGTCGTCCAGTGTTTAGAGTCATTTCTATTCATGTGGGGGATTGTTGGAACTTGTTTTTTGACAATGGCGTAGGCCAATATTCCGGTGATTTTTTCGAACAATTTAGTTGTCGGAATGACCGGAACTTGGAATCGTTGGATTCATTGTAATGAGCACTATGAGATAGTGTATTCATTTGTAAAAAGCGGCGTTCATTTGAATGAGAAATGTTGGTCCAAAGTCGATGACTTGGAAAGCTTATTAAGTATATAAAGTGGAGAACTCATAACAAGATTTAAAATCTTGTGTACACTTTGGTGTATTCTAGAGAAGAGACATTCGGGCCGGACTTTGATGATGGGCTTCGGAGTTGTGCAAATGGACCTAGGACCCAAAAGACTTAGTCTTTTTTGTCTAGATTCATTTTGACTAAAAATATTGACTAAGTCAATATAAATCTCTTCTAGTTAAATGAGTGTTAATGTCACAATTAAGCTAAGAAAAAATCAGTTTTGGTTTTGTCTCTAAGGTAAAAGCTTATTTGGTCAAATGTTATTATGTTGAAGACTTAATTCTCTTTGACTCCCTTTATTGCTCCAACCCTAGTAAAGGTTGAGGTGTTGGCTATATAATCAAGTCATGTTCTTTCTCATGAAATACCAACAAGATTGAAACATATCAAAGTTCTAACAAAACAATTCCCTCATGATCTCTTCTTTTCTTGTGTCTGAGAGTACACGCAGAATTTTGGTTCGATAGGTTCTGTTCTTCGGTGATGGAAGACAGAAACAATGCAGTTGTATCCTGGGAATCTTATCGCTATGAAACCGTCACACTACGGGGCGTTTAAAGATTTAAGGAAAGAGATTCGTCTCGACTCTGCAATTCATTTTCATCTTTGTAATTTGGCATTGTAATTCTGAATTTGTTCTTAAATTTATCTTATTATATATCAGTTGCCCAATTGTAGAAATTCGGGTCCTACAGTTTCTAAATTTGATTATGATCATGATTTGAATGATATAGACCCAGTTTCACTTCCATGTGTTTCTTTGTTGAGTTAAGTTTATGGAAAAATTGGTCCTTGCTCAACTCATTTTAGTTCATTTGGTAGGCTACTTAGAAGAGACGTATGTCCTAATCGGGTTCAATAAACTTTATGCTTTCAGTTTGAATAAAACTTTGGCTTAACTACTGTTCAAATAATCCCATCAATAAGTATGTTTGTGGGTACAGTATCTAAGTATATATGTATATTTTTTTTTAAAAAAAATTCAACTTATATATTCTTTACCCAATTAATTTTAGTTATTGAAAATTTTCCTTTTCAAATAGTAATTGCTTAACAATCATGTATGATAAAAGAATGATGCATAAAATCCTAAATTTTTCTGCTGAAAACTTAATATATTTTCTGCTGAAAACTTAATATATCTGATTTAGCCTAAAATAGCTTTTGATCCATTTTTTAAACTATTGAACTCATGGTTTACTTAAAAAAAAAAAAAAGATGGAGGCACTCAATTAAAATTTAAAGAGTTTAGTTCTATTTTATATACATATTAGTTATAATGGAATATGTCAATTTCTTTTGGAATTTCTCATATGACATTAGTGACGATGACAAAATAAAAATAGTTAATATCCCAAATTTTTTTTTGGCAATTTCTTTAATCAAATAACATATATGTTGATGACAAAGTAATTGTAGTTGATGTAAATTTTGTACAATTAACATTTATATTGATCCTAGATACTACCTTCTTGTTAGTTATAATGGAATATGTCAAATTATTTTGGCAATTTCTCTTTTTCATATGATATTAATGACGATGACAATAATAATAGTTAGTATCCCATTTTTTTTTTTGGCAATTTCCTTTTCTCAAATAACATATATGCGATGATAAATAATTATAGTTGATGTAAATTTCGTACAATTAACATTTATATTGATCCTAAATACTTTGTAGGGTATATATAGATATATGTAAAAAAGAACTTGAATTAGTATATGTAGCAGTGACTGACCGATCATGTAGGGATGATGGGTCGATCAACGTATTCTGAAAAGGCTTGATTGATTGACTGAAGTGATCGATCGATCAAATTCATGGATGTGAAATTCTGTGGATTACATGGATCATATCTTTAGATTCAAATCCTTTTTCTTAATCATCTTTGTTGTGACAATAAAGTTGCTTTTAATATGCTAACAACTTTGTATCTACTATATGAAAGAGCAACGGATCTCTCCATAGAGTGCCACATCAGCAAGGGAGAGATGAACACATGGCACACATAGACGCTCTAGCTTCATCACAGTTTCACATATTCCTCGCCTTCCCTCAAACTGGTTGAACTACCTTCTTTTACCGTTTTCGGATCCTCACCATCAGAAGTATTTATAACAGATTCTCATTCGCTTCTCTCCCAAAATGCTTCCAAATCATGGATCGCCTGGGGCAAACCCATATTCATGAGATTAATCACCACCTTCACATGGACGTGTCAAGAAACCTCTTTTACCCAAATCCTCTTTTAGACCACCGGATTGCGATCAGTTCTCCGACGAAGAAATTGCCCCCTCTACCTACCAAATATCTTCTTACCCGACTCCTTCTTCCTCCACCGCTCAATCTCCGCCTGACATCTACAAATTTCAAATGTTCTTTTTTTGTCCTTTTATTCATCGGTCAAAAATGGTTCTTCTTTAGTCGTCTTTCTTGTTTTTGTTTCGCTCGATCAAATGGTTTTCTCCTGAATATGTCCATATCGGATTTCCTGAGAGGGGTTTCTTGTCGTGGGATTGTCACAGGGGATTCTTCCTACAAGATTCATATGGTTCGTCTCCACCTTCAAACTAAAGTTAAAGGCCAGGGTTTTTGCTTTCAACACGTAAGATGTAATCATCCATCTCTCACATTGTAAGTAATCTTGGCTGACATACATCTTGTGACGCCCGTGAACCATTTTTGTGGAAAATGGAGGGGCTGTCGATCGACACACTTGTGGTCTGTCGATCGACAGGGCTCTTAAGGGCTGTCGATCGACACACCTAGTGGTTGTCGATCGACAGGTGCCCGAATTGGTTGGTTTCTGGTTCGATTTAAGTCGTTTCAATTGGACCGGGCCGGTTTGGGTAAACCTTAGGGCTTCGTATTTAAGGGTTTTTGGCCGCATTTGAGCGAACCAAGTCCCAAAAACGCAGCCGACAGAGTTTGAGAGGAGTTCTCTGTTTCCTGTGAGTTTTTGAGAATTAGGGTTTCGTTTCTTGAGAGATTTGGAGGAGATTTCTTGTGGAGATTGTCGTGGATTCGTGTCTAGCCTCAGCTCTACCGTTTTATTTCCAATTAACTCGAGGTGAGTGCGTGACCATGGCTTCTGGGCCGGTGGATTCGTTAGGGTTGTTTGGTGGTAGGTCGAATTGATTGATTGTGATGATTGGTGTTGTTTCTGTTCGTTTTGTTGTGTTTGGATTGTTGGATTGTGTTTGTTGTGCAGGTTTCGTGTTAACGCAAAGGAAGAATCGATCCGAGAGGATAATGATCGATTTCCCATGAATCTGCGACGGCCTGTCGATCGACAGCACTTGGGTGTGTCGATCGACAGGGTCACACGAGAGCTGTCAATCGAGACCTAGAGGTTGTGTCGATCGACAGGTGATCGAGGAGCTGTCGATCGACACCTAGTGGTTGTGTCGATCGACAGGTGTGAACAGGGGTGTCGATCGACAGGCCGCCTGTTTGGGCTGTGGTTGAGCCGTTGTTGTGTTTTGTGTGATTGTTTGATGCGTGTTTGCTTGAGCGGATCCATCGCGTCTGTGTGCGCAGTCGTAGATGGGAGGACCGTCTCACTGGGTATTTATGATAATACTCACGCATCTCTTTTCTCCATGTGATGCAGGTAAAGGCAAATTGTGATCGTGGAATCATGACAACGAAGAGGGAGATGATCTAGGGTCTCGTATTGTGTGTTGCTGTGTGGTTTTATTGCTTTCCATTCCTGTTTTAGAACTCCGCTAGGTTGCTGGTTTTATTGTATTGGAATATGAGTTGAACTGGTTTAGTTATTTTTATGGAATGAATGGTTGTTGTAGTATTGTGTTATCCGATGGTTGTATGTTTGTTGTTGCTTGGTTGTTGAGGATAGCATATATGGGAATGCTAGTCCGAGACCAAGGGTTTATTGTTTAAAAAAAAAAAAAAAAAAAAAAACGGGTCGGGTCGTTTCACATCTGCTATGACTTGACCATGTTTTAACCTCTTTCTTCTTCTTCTTGGAATCCCAAAAAAGCATCGATATTAAGTGTCACTACAAAAAAAGTGACTTAGAGGGTGTTATTCAATGAATAAGTTTAAATCAACTCCATTAGATTTAGAATCCATTAGATTTTATTTGATTTTGGTTGATTTAAAGTTAATTATTATTGATTTTAAAATCTATCGTATATGACTTATCAAACAGCTGACAGTGTATTTACAAAGTTAACATCTTGTCATTTGATTATGATAATAGAATTGAATTCATTTGGCAAATGATTTGTAAAGCTCAAAGTATGAAATCTAATAAAACCAAGAAACAAAAATCAAATAAAAGATAACAAACCCAAAAGAAAAGAAAAAAGTAAAGAGAAGAAAACTCATAAAAACCACATTCACTTCATCGATGTTTGAATCTACCCTAACCTTTTTTCCACCAACATGCTAAAGAAAATGTCTTGTATTCCTAAGTGATAATATTCTAATTGATTTGTAGTTATCGGCTACATGGCAGTTTTTGGAGAATATATTGAGACGATGAGCACAAGAGATTTCTTAAGAACAAGAAAATGCATAACTATAAATTATAAAAATATATTTTAATCATATCACTTGAAATATACTCGAGGATCTATATGTTTTTCTATTACTAGTTAGAACATATTTTGAATATAGAAAAAATACTTTTGGATTATCACAAGAGATATACACATATGTTATGTCATGCATAGGTAGTGTATAATGTCTTTTCCGTTATGTCATTAAACTGGAGTATTCTTTTTTAAGGATATCTAACTATCGAATTTCGATATGAGAAAAAGGCGTGATACTAAGATCTGACTTGAGTATTCTTTTTTAAAATCTGAACCATCTTCTTCTTGAATATTTTCTTCCATAAGATCTTAGGATGATAGTAATTAGATCAATAATAGATATAAGATCCATGATGAAAGAAAAAAATTGAAAAATAGAATCATCTCTCATTACCTTGGAAGTGATGATGATGGAGCGATAAAGAAGATGAAAAAATTGTGTCGTGGAAATGGTGTGACATCTTGAGATTTTTTATTTTGTTTTTATTGAGATATCAAAGTTGGCTATAAAAATCCAAACAAAGTGGTGGGATTTTGAGTGATAGAATTTCCAAGTGAACCTAGAATCAAATCCACCGAAACTCCACCATGTTAAATCAATTGGTAAAAATCTATGAAAAATGAATAACAGAAGATTTTAATTTGTCATTTTAAATCTTAGATTGAATAACAATGGATTTCAAAGTCTATCAATGAAGAGTTTGTAAATATAAGAACCAATAACACTAGATTTTGAATTCTCTTAATCACAAGATTGTAAATATAAGAACCAATAACACTAGATTTTAAACTCTATTAATGAATCTATCATTGAATAACAATGGATTGTTCTTAGATTTAAACTCCATTAAAATTCATCATTGAATAACACCCTCTTAGTCTCATGGAAATTCCATGATGGAATGTGCGATCGTCAACTTCCTATTACATTTTAACATTCAATTCAAATAAATCTAATAAAACTTATAATTTCAAAATATGTTACGTTTTATGCAAAATCAATATTCATTAGGGGTGTAAATAGTTACACCTAAAACCCGCGCGTATGCGTGGGTACTCACATAATTCTATATAAAACAAAAAACATACACACGGATTGTTACTAAAATATTGATGATGAATTGATAAGGTTATACATGTCCGTATTCATGATCATCTAGCGGATATCTTATTAAAACCTTTATATCCTACTTAATTCAAGAGTTTGATTGGCAAGATGGGTGCCGGTTCATCTTTATACTTGCATACTTGCATTTTGAAGGAAGCTGTTAATATTGGTTATCGTTTGGTTCCGGTTTAGTTACATGTTTGTAAATCAACTTTGATTTAGCAAAATATAAGGTGAAAACACGTGCAATTTGTATTTGGGCTTATATTACTGTGATGGCCCACGAAAGTCATGGTCTAAAAAGACCTACTAACCAATGTTAAATTTTCATTTTCATTCTCTTTGATACACAAAGGGAAAATAAAAACCAGAAGAGGGAAAACTAATGTGCAATAATGATAAGAGAGTTGCTTCAACTACTTTCTGTAAAATGCATCAGCCATATGACTCATTAAAGAAGACAGCCATAAGTTAGATATCATCACAACTCTTTCCACTTGTCATTAAGATCTCTTCATCATCCACTCTCTCGTAAAACGTAACCAATCTCCCATACGTCTTACCAACTTATTAATACAACTACTTTCTTCCTTTAGTTTAAAGTTATATTTATCACATAACTAAATTCCATATTTGAATATCCATATGTATATAGTATTATTCTTGATGTCGTGTCCCGTCTGAGGATCTTCCTTTCTCTTTTTAGGGTTTTACTTTGATCCCAATTTTTGGTTTTCCTTTCTCTTCTAGTATTTTGAAACGATAAATGATTCGTGTTCATCTTATTTCTTTTGCATTTCACGGAATTAGGTTTACCATTTTTTGTTTTTTAAATGCAACCCCATAAAACATACCCACTTAAAGAATATTGACCAATTCAAACTAAAGTTTACCTGTTTATGTAATATGGCTAGAAAGTAAGATTCAATTACAAACGTACGTAGTCCTATAAGTAACATAATTCGAGATCCTATGGATGGAAGAAAATACTTCTTATATCATCTTCATCTGTGCTTTTTGTACATTAAGAATTTGTTTCGTTCTCATCTATTTTTCTTTATTCTTTACAAAAATTAATTTAATTGTGTGACAATGTTGGGGTCGGATTACGGATCCTAGCGGGATAAACCCTTCTGGCATCGCTTAATGTTTAGCGGACTGAGTCGTGTTGCCTTTTTTAATTGGACTAGTAGTCTAAACTACACCCAAAAACTTTAGAAATAAAGATCGAGTGATGAGCATATGACGAGAATTGTACGCTTAGATCGACACAAAAGTATCAATGCTCGTGGAAGTAGAAGCCAACCAAACTATCACCTTGAATCGCCTAAGGAGTTGAAAGATTTTGAATTTATTTTTTATCCTGGAAAACATTTTCATATTAAAAAAATATAATCCAAAAATATCTCTCTTGTTGCTTTTACTTTTTAGGGCTAATTTGATTAATAACCAAAAAAATTTAATAATTAGGGAACTAACCAAAATAAACATATGTGACATAATCTTATTCACTAGATTTAGGTTAATTGGTTAGGTTGTTAATTATAGTTTTTGAAACGACCCGACCCGTTTTTTTTTTTTTTTTTTAAAACAAGAAGCTCTTAGTCTCAGACTAGCATTCCCATAAATGCTTGTCCTCCACAACCAAGCCACACAAACAAGCAACCAGCGGATAACACACTAAAACCAAACATGCAAATTCCATTAAATTACTAACCAGTTCAACAACAAATTCCAATCAATCCAGCAACCTAACCAGGTTCTAAAACAATAAAAGAAATACAATAAACCACACAGCATGAAAACCGAGACCCTAGATCATCTCCCTCTTCGTTGCCATGATTCCACGATCACAATTTGCCTTTACCTGCACCACATGGTTAAAAGAGATGCGTGAGTATTATCACAAATACCCAGTGAGACGGTCCTCCCATCTACGACTGCGCACACAGACGCGATGGATCCGCTCAGGCAAACACGCATCAAACAACACACAAACAAACACAACAACACGGCTCAACCACAGCCCAACAGGCAGCCTGTCGATCGACACTACCACTAGGTGTCGATCGACAGCCCTGTTCACACCTGTCGATCGACACACCCACGGTGCCTGTCGATCGACAGCTCAACTGGACCCTGTCGATCGACACAACCTCTAGGTGTCGATCGACAGCTCCTCGATCACCTGTCGATCGACACAACCTCTAGGTGTCGATCGACAGCCTCGTGTGACCCTGTCGATCGACACACCCTAGGGCTGTCGATCGACAGGTCGTCGCAGATTCATAGGAGATCGATCAATTATCCTCTCGGATCGATTCCTCCCCTGCGATAACACGAAACCTGCACAACAAACACAATCCAACAATCCATACACCACAAAACACACAGAAACAACATCAATCATCACAATCAATCAGTTTTTAACCTACCACCATACAACCCTAACGAATCCACCGGCCCAGAAGCCATGGTCACGCACTCACCTTAGATTTTCGGTTAGATTCAGGTAGAATTGAGGCTAGACACGAATTCAGCAACAACCACCACGAAATTCCACCTCAAATCGATCAAGAACGAAACCCTAATCACCAACTATCAGGAACAAGAGAAACTCCTCTCAAAACTCTTTGTTTCTGATTTTGGGACTTTGGTTCGCTCAAATGCGGCCAAAAACCCTTAAATACGAAGCCCTAGGATTTACCCAAACCGGCCCGGTCCAATTGAACGACTTAAATCGAACCAGAAAACCAACCAATTCGAGCACCTGTCGATCGACAGACACTAGGTATGTCGATCGACAGCCCTTAAGAGCCCTGTCGATCGACAGACACTAAGTGTGTCGATCGACAGCCCCTCCATTTTCTTAAAAATGGTTTACGGGCGTCACAATTCTCCCCCACTAAAACTGGATTCGTCCTCGAATCCTCTAACACTACCCACCAATCTACCCTGGCCTAACCCGCCAGCAACACCGGAGACTACATCTCCCAAACCTTCCCGAAGTTCACATCCGTCCTATGCATATAGACCCGTTTCAGACATTGATTGCCCATAGCTCATAACCACCATCTAGCTTCGGGATCGTCACCCCTCAGCTCTAGGTGTCTAGTATCTACCCACCTCAGTCCGCGCAGTCCTGACGGTGTTCGATACTCAACCATCTCCACACACCTCAATCCATCAAGACACACAGTCTATCAAGCTCTCGGTATGCAAAGATCTGCCAGAGGTCGCAACCTCCAAAACCATCCCCATACCCTCACGATCTCAGTCCGCGCAGTCCTGACGATCGATCGGTATGCAGGGAACCCACTGTCCCCCGGAGAGACGCATCTCTCAAGATCTGCCAAGAAAGACCGAGGTCTAACTCTGAGCTACGCATTCAATTCCTAACGTCTATAATGCACCTCTGACCGGAACTACCTCCTAAGGTCTCACATGATATTCCCCTCCCGGAATACCATCACAAACGTGATCATCACAGATCACCCGGACCATCCCTCACCTCGGATGTCCCTGCAGAGTCTCTCCGGAACTAGACAGTCATAACCTCCGTAAAACTTCTATTCCGAGACTCTACACACACACACACACACAACCCGTTAGAGTCCCCACCGAAACCGGCAAGTTCTATCCGCAATAAAACTTCCATTTCGGGGTTCTCTAACCACAAACACATGACTCTCAAAGTCAAACACATAAGAAAAACACTTTCTTATTCACTGGAAAAATGTCATAATCATTACACTTTAATGAAAATACAAAAATCCACAACCAAAACTGAAACTGGAAACCACAAAGAAAACCGAATTCACTCTTCTGCTTGCTTCTCGAACCACTTCTTGAACTTCGTTTTCATCTTTGCCTCTGGTTCCCAAGTCTCCTCCTGAATACCGTCACAGTCCCACAAGACTCTCAACAACGGCACTCTCTTCCGGCGCAGAACCTTGATACTTCTCTCAAGGATCCTAACCGGCCTCATCCCAACAGTCAGATTTGGCTGAAGATCTGCAGGAATCGTCACTGCTACCTCCTCAGAAGCATGCAAACATCTCCTGAGTTTCGAAACGTGAAACACATCATGGAATTTCTCCATAATCGGAGGCAGCTCCAACCGATAAGCAACTGGTCCCACACGTTCCACAACCCGGAACGGACCCATGTACCTCGTACTCAGCTTATCCTCGGATATGGACCTGTTCAGACCCCGCATCATCGCCATCTTGAGATACACTCGATCTCCGACTGCAAACTCCAACTCTTTCCTTCTCCTATCGGCATAACTCTTCTGCCGATCCTGAGCTTCTTTCATGTTCAGCTTCACAACACGGATCTTCTCCGTCTTCTCCTGAACAAAATCAGCCCCAAAGATGCTCCTCTCCCCCACTTGGGTAAAACATAGCGGAGTACGACATGGCCTCCCATACAACGCCTCAAAAGGAGCCATTCCGATACTCGCCTGAAAACTGTTGTTATATGCGAACTCCACCAAACTCAAGTGATCCGCCCAATGACCACCCCAATCTAGCACGCACATCCTCAACAGATCTTCCAGTGTCTGAATCGTCCTTTCGGACTGCCCATCCGTCTGCGGATGATTAGCTGTACTCATGTGCACCTTAGTGCCCATCTCAGCCTGAAAAGCCCTCCAGAACACTGACGCAAACCTCGGATCTCGATCCGACACGATACTCGCTGGCACTCCATGCAACCTCACAATTTCCTTCACATACTTGTTAGCCAAGACCTCAGCTCCGTCTGTCTTCTTAATGGCCAGAAAATGTGCTGACTTAGTCAGACGATCCACAATCCCCCAAATCGCGTCATAGGTCCGAGAAACCGGCAACCCTACCACGAAATCCATGGTAATCATGTCCCACTTCCACTCGGGAATGGGTAGACTCTGCAATAAGCCACTAGGAACTTGGTGCTCAGCCTTCACCAACTGACACACATTGCAAGCTGCAACCCAATCTGCCACATCTCTCTTCATCCCGACCCAATGATAGTACCGTTTCAGATCCCGATACATCTTAGTCGCTCCCGGATGAATCGAGAACTTACTCGCATGAGCTTCTCTCAGAATTTCCTGCCTCAAGTCCACATCCTTAGGAACACAGACTCGTCCATGCACTAAGATAGTCCCGTTAGCAGAAACTTCATACTCGGAACCAGTAGCCTTGGAGAGATCTAACAACACCGGATCCTGCTCCTGAGCTACTCGGATCCTGCTCAATAGATCCGCCTGATCTGCCGCCGCTAACCCTAACGGTTCCTCTGAAGTAACACATAACCTCAAGGTACTAAGCACACTCACCAGATTCTCCACATCCCGCTCCTGAGATGAATCATACCTTCTCCGACTAAGAGCATCCGCCCCTAGCTAAGTTCACCGCGATAGTAAACTAAAGGTAAAACTCAATCTTCTACAACTTCTCCTATCACTTCCGCCTCCTAAACCAAAGACCACCGAAAAGGAACCTACTCCACTAACCACTTGGTCATGGAATGAGCCGTACTCCCAAGGCCTTTTGATGCAACTCCTGAAATAACCTGCCCACCGAGAACTACTACACTTAGTCTCATTCCTCGGTCTAGGCAAAATCTCAGCTCGATTGCATCTTAACTGGATCCACATAAACTCCCCTGCAGAAACAGTAAGACCCTAAAAACCCTTTCTCACTTGACAGAAACTGCACTTGCTCAACCTAGCAACCAGCTCCTACTCTTGCAACTTCCCCAAAACTCTCCTCAAATAAACCTCAAGTTCCTCCAGACTCTTCGAATACACCAAGATGACATCGATAAAGTTAATCGCGAACTCATTCAGATACCACTGAAAGGCTTCGCTCATCAACCTCATAAATGCAGCTGGTGCACTCGTCAACTCGACAAACACCTTTACTAACTCCACCCTACTCATGACTCGTCAAGAAAGCCGTTTTCCTGACAACCACCTCATCAATAGAATCTGGTGTTAACCGGATGCCAAGTCATCCTTGAAGAACCAAGTAGCCCCTCACAATTGATCTAACAACTTATCAATTCTCGGAAGACGAAACTTGTTCTTCATAGTGACTCGGTTAAGCCTTCGATAATCGAAGCACAACCGGAAATTACCACAATTCCTCAACACCACACACCGGTTCTCCACACGGTGAAGTACTCAACAAATCCTCTAGCCGCCTCATCGGCTCTTACAACACTGCTGGAGTCATCCGGTAAGGTGCCTTAGATAACAGCGTCGTCCCGGGTTCCAACTCAATCGTGAAAGGATCCGACCGCGATGACCGCAATCCTTGCAGCGACCGAAAGATATCCTCACACTCCTGGACAACCCGAATATCCCTCACTGCAACCTCACCTACAGACTCTGCCAGCAAAACAGTGTCCGAGTAAGCCTCGCAACCTCTCAGTCATAGCCTCAGCCTGCACCCAAGAGTTCACGAGACTCTCAGAAGTCGGTTTCACTCCCTGACAAACCAACCTTCTCCTACTACGCTCCAACACAACACGACTCCGGTGACACTCCAGATGAACTCTGTACTGATCAAGCCAATCCATACACCGGATGCAATCATACAGTTCAACTAGACTGTACACCAAGTCCGCTGTCATCCACTTACCAGTCACTAGAAACTCCACGCCTCTCGCCCGGCCATGAGTAACTAGAAACTTCCCTTCCGCAACCATTACCGGTCCAACCCGCTCACTAGCGCCACTCCGAAGAGATGAAGCAATCATGCTCCAGAATCGAACAACCCGTGGAATTCACCACTGCCCACTTCAAAGGTCTCCACACAACTCCCATGTGCTAAGAAACCTAACAATCTCGCCAACTATGACCCATGCTTCCGCACCCGAAGCATCCCGGCCATTCTACGTCAAACTGGAAGTATCCTCCCACTTCCTTTTCTGCCCCTGCACAGAGGCTTGCCGCCCTGCCAGGTATCACCTGTTGAGACTTAATAGACTGAACAACTGGGCTAACCACCACAGCCTGCTCTCTCGAGTCTCAACAATGCCTCCTGCAGTCTCAACCAACTATGCTCTCACAGCATACACGGACACTCCGCACCATGTCCTCAATCTAATCAAAGTCCTCTCAAGAACCTCTTATCTCGGGCCTCTTCGCCCTCCATGCTCCTACCAGCATGAACCAACCCAACCCATGAGCTGATTAACTCCAAAACATACCCACGAACTGATCTCTCTCACAGATCCAGTTCCAAAAACCTCGTCTCTAAACGACCCGCAGCCTCTCGAGGAAAGAACTTGGCACCACACTATGCCTACAAGTCCGCCCAGGCCAACACTGCCTGAACCCTCCTAGCTGCAACACACCACTCGCAAAGAATTCTACACCAAACCTCTGCACATGTTCCCTTATCCGCAGATAAGACGGAACCCTACCAACAATCGCAGCCCTCAGCCGCACCTCTGCCACTCGTGGCATCACCGGAGCCTAACGCGTACCGCACTCGGTAACCGCTCCAAAAACTGCTGAAGCCAATCCGCTAGACGATCCACTCGACACTGAGCCCACCCGCGGGCGAACCCGCACTACCAACCTCACGAGGACCCACACCGGCCCCCGGCAGCCAACCTAGGACCACACTGCCCCCACCAGCCCTCACACTGGCGCTCACACTTGGCTGCACGCTGGCAGCCTAAATGGCGCTCAAGCCGTCATGAAGCGTCTACGGATCACTCTCAGCCACTTGCGCAACACTCTGAGCCGCGCTCCCGGCCAACTCCCTCACTAGTGCCCGCCACAACACCTACTGCAACAGATCTGTCAGCCGATCAACTCGTCACCTAGACTCCTCCTGCGGGCGCGCCCGAACAGCGAGCGAATCCAGCACTAGCTCAAGTACCAGCCCTAGCCCAACAGCCCTCACACCGGCTCTCACACAGGCACTCCCACTGGCACTCGCACTAATACTCAGACCCTCTTGATACGTCTACGGACCTGTCACAGTCACCCCGGCCCCCACGGCCACATTCTCTAGTGCCTCTAGCTAACACCATGCACTACCACAGTACACAAGCTAAGCACTAAAGAATAACAATAAAACACACTTACCGTGGAATCTCTTTGAAGGCTCGAAGGGAGATGATCTAGAACCCCCAAACTCACAGAATTGTAATTTTACCAAATTCAATCCTAGCAGTTCTAGCCCGTCCTAAAACCGTATCGCTCTGATACCAAACTGAAACGACCCGACCCGTTTTTTTTTTTTTTTTTTAAACAAGAAGCTCTTAGTCTCAGACTAGCATTCCCATAAATGCTTGTCCTCCACAACCAAGCCACACAAACAAGCAACCAGCGGATAACACACTAAAACCAAACATGCAAATTCCATTAAATTACTAACCAGTTCAACAACAAATTCCAATCAATCCAGCAACCTAACCAGGTTCTAAAACAATAAAAGAAATACAATAAACCACACAGCATGAAAACCGAGACCCTAGATCATCTCCCTCTTCGTTGCCATGATTCCACGATCACAATTTGCCTTTACCTGCACCACATGGTTAAAAGAGATGCGTGAGTATTATCACAAATACCCAGTGAGACGGTCCTCTCATCTACGACTGCGCACACAGACGCGATGGATCCGCTCAGGCAAACACGCATCAAACAACACACAAACAAACACAACAACACGGCTCAACCACAGCCCAACAGGCAGCCTGTCGATCGACACTACCACTAGGTGTCGATCGACAGCCCTGTTCACACCTGTCGATCGACACACCCACGGTGCCTGTCGATCGACAGCTCAACTGGACCCTGTCGATCGACACAACCTCTAGGTGTCGATCGACAGCTCCTCGATCACCTGTCGATCGACACAACCTCTAGGTGTCGATCGACAGCCTCGTGTGACCCTGTCGATCGACACACCCTAGGGCTGTCGATCGACAGGTCGTCGCAGATTCATAGGAGATCGATCAATTATCCTCTCGGATCGATTCCTCCCCTGCGATAACACGAAACCTGCACAACAAACACAATCCAACAATCCATACACCACAAAACACACAGAAACAACATCAATCATCACAATCAATCAGTTTTTAACCTACCACCATACAACCCTAACGAATCCACCGGCCCAGAAGCCATGGTCACGCACTCACCTTAGATTTTCGGTTAGATTCAGGTAGAATTGAGGCTAGACACGAATTCAGCAACAACCACCACGAAATTCCACCTCAAATCGATCAAGAACGAAACCCTAATCACCAACTATCAGGAACAAGAGAAACTCCTCTCAAAACTCTTTGTTTCTGATTTTGGGACTTTGGTTCGCTCAAATGCGGCCAAAAACCCTTAAATACGAAGCCCTAGGATTTACCCAAACCGGCCCGGTCCAATTGAACGACTTAAATCGAACCAGAAAACCAACCAATTCGAGCACCTGTCGATCGACAGACACTAGGTATGTCGATCGACAGCCCTTAAGAGCCCTGTCGATCGACAGACACTAAGTGTGTCGATCGACAGCCCCTCCATTTTCTTAAAAATGGTTTACGGGCGTCACAGTTTTTTTGTTGGTTATACACCACAATTTCCCTACTTTTTATGCTTTGTTGAAAAATTTGGTGTATTTTTTTGTTAACTTAAAAGAAAAGAAAAAACAAAACTTGTATTTCCCACTTTTACTTCTTCCACTCTTTTTTTCTTTTGAAAAATGGGTGAATATATCTTGATTTGGTGAAGATGGTGTCTACACCAATGGAGTGACCGGCGTTTTGCGTACAACTCGAAGGCCTGATGAACCTAAAAGAAATGTTTACTTACTTTTCTCTTTCGCTCATTCCGCGAGCACAAAATTCAAGAGCCGATAGACTAGCGAAGGGTGGAATTTAATTATGATATCTCTTTTGTAAGCTCGTCACCACCAACTTGGATACCTAACTGGTCGTAATCTAGTTTATAAAGCTGTTGACAAAAAAAAAAAAAAAAACTTCAAAAGAAGAAAAATGAAACTTGTATTTCCTACTTTTCCTCTTCTATTTTGTTCGTTTTTGAAATTTGGTATATAACTTGTTTACTAAAAAAATTTATTTTCCTTTCACCTCATTTATTGTTGTCTGCATATATTTGATGATATCCTTTATTATGTGATTTGATGGTTTCACAGTTTAACTAAATTTTGTTTTGTGACAAAAAAAAAACTAAATTTTGCTTTTATACCAACTTGTAAATAGCAGATAAAATGAAAGTTAGGTATTGCAAAAGCAATAGATAGCACACAAAAGAGCATACGAGTTTGCCCTAGCCGCTCTCGGGCGCGAAGACCAAGACGAAGAGTCCCAGCTCTCTCCGATCTGAAGATGCTTCTGCCTCCCGTCCTCTTTCGTCTATCCCTCCTCCACATGTACCGACGTCCCCATCTCCGTGAAGATCCCTCTCACCCATGGAAGAAAAGCCATGGAAGCTTCGTCGAGATTAGCGCCTCGACCTGCGAAGAGAACCCTTTGGTTTCTCTTACCGTTACACTTTTCCGGTTCGTGATTATTGGTCTCTCCTCTATTACAGATCTCAGTCGTCCGAATTTCTCTCCCGTGAAGGTTTTGGATTGTCTCGTCTTCCTAAATTTGCTTATGGTGAACTTGTTTCTGAAACTAGCCATCGGTTTCGCTCAAACCCCAGATCCTCCTGACCCGCCAAATCCACCGGATTCGCGGCTGTTATTCACTAGCGAGACTATCACGGTATGCTGTCATTCTGATTGTGGTTGTGGTTTAAACTACTGGATAGGTTTGGTAATGTTGAATTCGAGTTGCTCTGGTTTAGTACCAATTGTTTCAATTGCATTTGGTTCTTCTATTGTGCCTTTTGATGGTATATTTGTCACTGTTGTGTGATCTCTTACTGCAATATGCAGAATGTTCTCCTTTACTGCAGTATGCAGGCTTGTTCATGTGTATAATTTGTTGGAAAGCTTATCGCCTCTATGCAATGCTTCTATTAGGCCAATGAGTGGCTTTCTTATCGCCATTGTGCGATGTATTACTGCAATATGCAGGTTTCGTTATGGTAAAGAATTCTCCTTTATGGAGTTTATTATCCTCCCACATTCTTCACTTGTATTTAGTGGAATGGTTATAGGGAGTTTTGTATCGAAGAGTAGCCCACAAGATCTCATTAAAAACACCACATATATCATTGTGGATGCAGTTTGGATCAGTGCAGGTTCTCTTGAATGTGGTACACTTAATCAGAGAAACTTAACTCTGATTCAAGGCTCAACTACTCATCGCTTCTTTCGACGTTGGTAGCAATAGCACTTGCTTCTAAAGCCGCGATCAATGCAGCTCCAATAGCACTTGCTTCTAAAGCCACGATCAATGCAGCTCCAATTTCGAGGAAACTTAATGTGTACGTCCTCGGATTCGCGAACTCTCGTCACGCTCTTCAACTCGGGCAAAGTGATCAATGAGCTGAAAAGCCTCCTCTTCTACATTTGTTGTATGTTGGGGTCCTTTTCTTCTTCTATGTGTTTTGTGTATCGTCCTTGTATGGCTAAAGTGATTGTCTGTATTTTGGCAAAATATGCACGTCTTAACTTTGTGTGAATGTAAGGATTTTTATTATTAATGAATTTGGTTTGTTAAAAAAAAAAAAAAAGGTATTGCAAAAGCAAAGCCTATGTACATGATACCACAAAAATGGTAGATAACATATTAAAATGATCACTCCGAGATTTCCTTAGCATTTAGTGAAGCCATCTTTGCATTAGCTTACCCAAATCCTTACGTTTTACTAATCGTAGTCTTATCTTTTATACATATAAAAATCACCCCGAAATAAATACATGGTATTACCAATTGGAGTCATTTTTTAACAACAAATTAACAATCACCCAGATGGAAAAATCAATAAAACAGAATTGAAAAAATTGTGGTCATACCCTTATAGTATTTGACATACATAGAAGATTGTAATAAATGCAAATATAAGATCTCGAACTACACCATATTTGAGCGGAGGAATTAAGAGTGACATAACTCACTCCAACTACAACCAGTACAAGTAGTTGGCGACATTAACTACCTTCTCACCAACCACCAAACCCAATCCCCACAATATTACCATTACTCTCATATAACTCACATTTACAATCTTTGCCAACAAGCCCTTATAAGATAACCCTTACTCACTCACATAATAACTAAGCAAAAACAGTAAAGAAGAAGAAGAAATATGGGTAGATCTAACGAACAAGATCTACTCTCAACAGAGATCGTTAACCGTGGGATCGAACCCTCGGGTCCAAACGCCGGTTCACCAACGTTTTCAGTCAGAGTCCGGAGACGTTTACCTGATTTTCTTCAGTCGGTGAACTTGAAGTACGTGAAACTTGGTTACCACTACCTCATAAACCATGCGGTTTACTTGGCGACCATACCGGTTCTTGTGCTTGTGTTCAGTGCTGAGGTTGGAAGTTTAAGCAGAGAAGAGATTTGGAAGAAGCTTTGGGACTATGATCTTGCTACTTTCATCGGTTTCTTCGCTGTCTTTGTCTTAACCGTTTGTGTCTACTTCATGTCTCGCCCTCGCTCTGTTTATCTCATTGATTTCTCTTGTTTCAAGCCTTCTGATGAACTCAAGGTACACATCAACCTTTTCATACACCAAAATAGCCTAGACTAAGTTTATAATAGATAGTTTAGTTAGGTTAGCTGAACAAAAACCTAATGAAACTTGGTTAGGTTATCTCCGGTTTGATAGTTTGGAATTGGTTCAGGTAACTAGAGAAGAGTTCATAGATCTTGCAAGAAAATCTGGCAAGTTCGATGAAGAGACACTAAGTTTCAAGAAGAGGATCCTACAAGCCTCAGGGATCGGTGACGAGACGTACGTCCCAAGATCAATCTCTTCGTCAGAGAACATAACCACGATGAAAGAAGGTCGTGAGGAAGCGTCAAGGGTGATATTCGGAGCACTAGACGAGCTATTCGAGAAGACACGTGTCAAACCTAAAGATGTAGGTGTTCTTGTTGTCAACTGTAGCATTTTCAACCCGACACCGTCACTGTCGGCAATGGTGATAAACCACTACAAGATGAGGGGGAACATACTCAGTTACAACCTTGGAGGGATGGGTTGTTCTGCTGGAATCATAGCCGTTGATCTTGCTCGTGACATGCTTCAGTCTAACCCCAATAGCTACGCGGTTGTTGTAAGTACTGAGATGGTTGGGTATAATTGGTACGTGGGACGTGACAAGTCAATGGTCATACCTAATTGCTTCTTTAGAATGGGTAGCTCTGCCGTTATGCTATCTAACCGTCGTCGCGACTTCCGTCACGCTAAGTACCGTCTCGAGCACATTGTCAGGACTCATAAGGCTGCAGACGATCGTAGCTTCAGGTTACAATATTATTTGGTTGGTTAAATATTTCGGTTTTTATTTCACTTTAATCAGTTCATAACCAATTAAATGTTTTGGTATTATTTAGGAGTGTGTACCAAGAAGAAGATGAACAAGGATTCAAGGGTTTGAAAATTAGCAAAGACTTAATGGAAGTAGGAGGTGAAGCTCTCAAGACCAACATCACTACTTTAGGCCCACTTGTCCTCCCTTTCTCCGAGCAGATTCTCTTCTTTGCAGCTTTGCTTCGCCGTACTTTCTCACCTGCAGTCAAATCCACCACTACAAATGGTCATGCCACGGCTAAAACCAATGGAATCAAGTCATCCTCCTCTGATCTGTCCAAGCCATACATCCCGGACTACAAGCTCGCCTTTGAGCACTTCTGCTTCCACGCAGCAAGCAAGACAGTGCTTGAGGAGCTTCAGAAGAATCTAGGATTGAGTGAAGAGAACATGGAGGCGTCTAGGATGACTCTGCACAGGTTTGGAAACACTTCCAGTAGTGGAATCTGGTACGAGCTGGCTTACTTGGAGGCGAAGGAAAGTGTGCGAAGCGGGGATAGGGTTTGGCAGATTGCGTTCGGGTCAGGTTTCAAGTGTAACAGTGTGGTTTGGAAGGCAATGAGGAAGGTGAAGAAGCCAACTAGGAACAATCCTTGGGTGGATTGCATCAACCGTTACCCTGTGCCTCTCTAATCATTTTAAAATGATTATTTAAAATTCATGTAAGATCTCTAATTATTCCAAACCAATATATGGTTGTTGGATGATAGGAGTTGTTTTACTCATCATCATTGGTATCTAAGACTGCTAGAAGAATGACTGGTTCGAGTCCAGTTCAGGTTCAACTTGTTTTATTTATTGTTTGTTCTATTCGACTTCCAGAAAAATCATGAGAGATTAACAAAACTCTTCTTTCCTTGAATAGAAGAGTCATCGTCTTAATGTGATTTTCTTTAATGTTCAAAGTGAAACACTCCTTGTATACGCAATCTATATCTACGTGTGACAATAAATCTAATTGACAAGGAAATCAGCTATCCTTGTTTCTCTTATTCATGTTGAAAGAGTGTTGGTGATTTAAGTGTTATACGGTTACTTTTATAAACCAACGCAACTGTTCGGTTTATGGTTATTTATACGTACGGTTGCAAACGTACGAATGAAACATCACAACCTTTAAACTCATATAAAACTCTGTTTCTTTGGCCCAAAAACAGAGTAAGAGAAGAACGTGAGAAGTAAGAGAGATTCACAAGACCAAAGGTTTTCTATCTTTGGTTAAAACACAAAAACAAAACACAAACTCTTTTTGTCTCTCTTGTATTTTTGCCTAGAACAAGAGTATTCTTTGATTGTCTTATCCTACAAGGGATTTCGTGTAACCCAAGGCATTGATAAGGGTCGAAATACTCTTTAAGGAAAGTGCTCCCGAGTACGATTCAATCATTATCCAAGTTCACCGTTCGTCACGATCCCGGAGATACAACGTTTGTACAACATTCTTAAAGAGTATTTTTCGTGAACGGTGGCTAATGTTTCGGTTCGTGAGATGACATCAAAGTTTGGCAAGTTAGACAAGTTCGAAGGAATCGATTTTCGAAGATGGCAAAAGAAGATGCACTTTCTCCTAACAACACTCAATGTGGTGTACGTTCTAAGTATGCCAATGCCCACCGTGTCGGAGGATCCCGATGCGGAAAAGACCGTGGAGGAGACAAGGAAGCAACTTAAATGGGAGAACGATGACTACATATGTCGTGGCCACATTCTCAACGGTATGTCCGATCCTCTCTTTGATGTTTACCAAAATGTCGAATCCGCAAAGGAATTATGGGATGCGTTGGAATCAAAGTACATGGCCGAGGATGCTTCTAGTAAGAAGTTCCTTGTGAGTAATTTTAATAATTACAAGATGTGCGATTCAAGGCCGGTTATGGAGCAATACAATGAATTGCTTCGCATCCTAGGGCAATACGCTCAACATAACATGAAGATGGATGAATCTATCTCGGTGTCGAGTATCATCGATAAGTTGCCGCCTTCATGGAAGGATTTTAGGCGTATGTTAAAACACAAAAATGAAGAGTTGTCTCTTGTACAACTTGGTAGCCATTTGCGCATAGAGGAATCTCTAAGGGTGCAAGAGGGAGGAAAACCCAAAGAGGCTGAAACCATCAACATGATGGAGGAAAGTGGAAGTTCTAAGATGAAGAATAAGGGGAAGAAACGTCCCTTTAATAACAACACTAACGATGGATCTAACAAGAGGTTTAAGAGCGTTTGTTGGATTTGCAACAAGCCGGGTCACTTCAAACGTGATTGTCGGGCAGCAAAGGATAAGAATAAGACGCAACAAAACCGTTTTGGGCAAGGATCTAAGGATCAAGGCCCATCCTCTCATCAAGGTCAGAATTCTGTTTTTGATTCATATTCGAAAGTGAATTATGTATCAAAGATTGCTGAGGCATTTTATGTGCAGGATGATGAGGTGACATGGTGGATTGACTTGGGTGCAACAACACATGTTTGCAAGGATCGTGGCTGGTTCAAGACTTACGAGCCGGTTCAAGATGGGTCCGTACTTCATATGGGCAACGAGTCAACCGCTCCTATCCTAGGTCGTGGAAAAGTGGTGTTAGAATTTAGTTCCGGGAAAACCATTGATCTTAATGATGTAATTCATGTACCCGGAATTAGGAAAAACTTAGTCTCCGGTAGTGTTTTAAATAAGTGTGGATTTAAACAAGTGTATGAGTCGGATAAGTATGTTTTATCCAAGTGTGGTGTCTTTGTTGGATTTGGATATTTTTGTAATGGCATGTTTATGCTTAATATTAATAAAGTTGTCAATTCTATCTATATGACGTGTTCTAGCAAAAATGTTACTTCTCTATGGCATGCAAGATTAGGGCATGTACATTATAAACGTATGCTTGAAATGTCTAAAGAAGGATTAATTCCGACTTTTGACGTGAATATAGATAAGTGTGGAACATGCATGTTGACTAAGATAGTTAGACAACCGTTTAAGAGCATAGATAGAACTGCTAAGGTGCTTGGACTTATACATAGTGATTTATGTGATTTGCATGCTACACCATCTTTAGGAAACAAGAAATATTTCATCACATTCATTGATGATTATTCTCGTTTTTGTTATGTGTATTTATTACATGCTAAAGATGAGGCCCTAGATAAGTTCAAGGTTTATAAAACTGAGGTTGAACTACAACATAGTGGCTTGATCAAGAAGTTACGCACCGATAGAGGTGGAGAATATTATGATCCTACTTATTTTCAGTCCGTAGGCATTATACATGAGACTACGGCTCCGTATACACCACAACAAAATGGTGTATCCGAGAGGAAAAATAGAGTCCTAAAAGAAATGGTTAATTCCATGTTATCTTACTCGGGATTGAGTGACGGATTTTGGGGTGAAGCCATGTTAACAACTTGTTATCTATTGAATAGAGTTCCTAACAAAAGAAACAAGGTTACCCCATATGAACTTTGGTACAAAAAGAAACCGAATTTGAACTACTTTCGAGTTTGGGGATGTAGGGCGGTCGTTAGACTACCTCAACCGAAGATTAAAACTTTGGGAGAAAGAGGTGTTGATTGCATCTTTATTGGATATGCCTCGCATTCCAAGGCTTATTGGTTTTATGTCATAAAACCTAATGACTCTAATACCATAATTGAGTCAAGAGATGCAATATTCGATGAGAATCGTTTCTCATCAATACCTAAGCCAAAGGATTTAGTTCCAAATTCAAGTGTAACAAATAAAGGAGACGACACATGCGTTCCTCCTAACGAGTCACCAACGTTTCGTAAGAGCAAATGAGGGAGGATTGAAAAATCATTCGGTCCTGATTTTCAACTTTATTTAGTTGAAGGTTCAAGAGATGGGATTGAGTTTCAATACTCATATTGTTATTATATTGATGATGAACCTAGGACTTTTAGTGAGGCTATGACGTCTCATGACGTTGCTTTTTGGAAAGAAGCAGTGAATGATGAAATGGACTCAATCATAGAAAATAATAAGTGGGTCTTGACGGATCTTCCACCCGGTTGCAAGGCTTTAGGTTCCAAATGGATCTTCAAAAAGAAGATGAAAGTCGATGGAATGATCGATAAGTTTAAGGCTCGTTTGGTTATCCAAGGCTTTAGACAAACGGAAGGTATTGATTATTTTGATACATATGCTCCCGTTGTTAGAATCTCTTCTATAAGATTATTAATTGGTTTGGCAGCCATTCATAATCTTGTGATTCACCAAATGGATGTTAAAACGGCATTTTTAAATGGTGTTTTAGAAGAAGAAGTTTATATGAAACAAGCCGAAGGCTTTGTTATGCCCGGTAATGAGCATAAGGTGTGTAAGTTGATAAAGTCATTGTATGGGCTAAAGCAAGCACCAAAACAGTGGCATCAAAGGTTTGATGAGGCTGTCTTATCAAGTGGATTCAAGTTAAATCAATTGGATAAGTGCTTATACAGCAAATTTGATGAGTCCGGAAATGGTGTAATCATTTGCTTGTATGTTGATGACATGTTGATCTTTGGTACTGATCTTAGACAAGTTGAAATTACAAAAGATTTTTTGTCATCAAATTTTGCCATGAAAGACATGGGGGAGGCGGACGTGATCCTTGGAATTTGGATCAAACGTAATAATAATGAACTATCTTTAACACAATCTCATTACATTGAGAAAGTGCTTAAGAGGTTTAATTGTGAGAATTGCTCTCCAATGAGCACTCCCATGGATGCGAGTGTGAAGCTTATGCCCAATACGGGACAAGCAATTCCACAACTCAAGTATTCTCAAGTAATTGGTTGCTTAATGTATGTCATGACGAGTACTAGGCCGGATATAGCTTATGCCGTAGGAAGGTTAAGTAAGTACACAAGTAACCCGAGTACCCACCATTGGCAAGCTTTAAGACGTGTGCTTAAATACTTGAAAGGAACCATAAATTATGGTTTATCTTATGTTGGATTTCCTTCGGTCCTAGAGGGATATTCGGATGCAAGTTGGATCACCAACGTAGAAGATCATTCTTCTACAAGTGGTTGGGTGTTCTTGCTTGGGGGAGGTGCCATTTCGTGGGCTTCCAAGAAACAAACTTGTATTACAAGCTCGACTATGGAATCGGAATTTGTAGCATTAGCGGCTGCGTGAAGAGAAGTAGAGTGGCTACGAAACTTAGTTTCCGAGATTCCATTGTGGCCAAAACCAGTGTCACCCATTTCTATCCGGTGTGATAGTCAAGCTACATTGGCTAAGGCATATAGCCAAGTGTATAATGGTAAGTCGCGACACCTAGGCGTTAGACATAGCGCGGTACGTGAGTTGATCACTCATGGGGTGATCACTTTAGAGTTTGTTCGGTCTCAACAAAATCTAGCGGATCATTTGACAAAAGGATTAGCTAGAGACTTGGTGACAAAGTCGGCTAAAGGGATGGGATTAAAGTCCATATGAAATTTCTAATTATAGGAAACCCAATTCCCCTCTAATACGACACTAGTGGCTGAATTCAATGTGGAAAGCTTATAATTAGAGATTGAAGCACTAGTTTAATAACATCCCAAGGTATGTGCTTAGACCTGCAAGATAGAGTAGGCTGAAGTTTTCTTCTTAATAGATTTTTTGAAAAAGTGCACTTTGCAGGTGCATGACTAAAAGATCTACCTATACGAGTGTGAAGTGTAGCCGCTTCAAGAAGCTTGGACTTGGCTTTGTAAACGCTCATGAACGGATAGGGACACATGGCTTATAATAGTGTCAAGTATAAACACTTAGAGTAGTGTATGAATTCATGTGTGTATTATCTTCATGTACCCAAAATGAGTTGAAAGGATTCAATCCATTGGACATCCTAATTCTCGGGTATTTGAAATGTGTAATAACACTAAGATGTTAATTCAATCGTTACGATATTTTCATTTATGCATGAATTTGGTTGATGTGTTGTTTATTTTGTGAATCAAAGATTACACTTAAATGGGGGAGGAATGTTGGTGATTTAAGTGTTATACGGTTACTTTTATAAACCAACGCAACTGTTCGGTTTATGGTTATTTATACGTACGGTTGCAAACGTACGGATGAAACATCACAACCTTTAAACTCATATAAAACTCTGTTTCTTTGGCCCAAAAACAGAGTAAGAGAAGAACGTGGGAAGTAAGAGAGATTCACAAGACCAAAGGTTTTCTATCTTTGGTTAAAACACAAAAACAAAACACAAACTCTTTTTGTCTCTCTTGTATTTTTGCCTAGAACAAGAGTATTCTTTGATTGTCTTATCCTACAAGGGATTTCGTGTAACCTAAGGCATTGATAAGGGTCGAAATACTCTTTAAGGAAAGTGCTCCCGAATACGATTCAATCATTACCCAAGTTCACCGTTCGTCACGATCCCGGAGATACAACGTTTGTACAACAAAGAGATGGAAGAATCACGGTCATGAGTTTAACCAATAAGTGCACCATTCGACACCTACTATTGCGGATGATATTTTGTTTCTAAGTCTGAGCTACCTAACCAGAAGTTTGGATGTTTGAATCTATACTGTGATGCCTCATGACAAGAAATTAACTTCCACAAATCGGCTATTACCTTTGGTATAGATGTGGGATCCAATAATATATGAGACAATTAATGGCTGGTCTCCTAGGCATTGAAAAAGAAAGTGGAGACAAAATGTATCTGGGTTACCAGAGTGTTTTAGTAGCTCTAAATTACTTGATTGGTTTTCCCGTTAGTACACACAAATGTTATACTAGTATTTTCGAACGATTTCGCTTGTATCATGAAATCCGTTTTGTATTGTATAAAGCACTTGTTTCTAACTGCTATACCAATCGTTTGAATCGGTTAAAACTTTTAACTTAAAAGTCTAGTAGTAATCTAATGGTACGCAATCACATCCAGATCCACTGACCACTGCATTTAAATTAGTGGAGCCCATTATTCATTAACGCAAACAGGCCAGAGTCAATAACTCCGTGGCCCATTTCCAAGTGTCATTCTAGTATCATCAGATCTTGACGCCGTTCTTGATTTGTGTGGATTCTCGTCGTTGCTAACAGCTTCCTTTGACTTTGATTATAATTCTTCTTGGCTCCTATCCTTTTCCTCTCTCAACCAGCGATCATCATCATCAGAAGAAGATGGAGTCATCGATGTCGCAGAAGTTCACTCTTGTTTATGCTTCTCTCCTCGGAGGTATTGCTTCTTTCTTCACTTCTCAAACTGTTTATGTTACTTTTTTTTGATCCCGTATTTTATTAGGTTTTTTCAGTTTTGATTATTCCTTGGCGCTTCTTGCTGAAATGATTCTATTGTCTTGATTTGTCCAAAAGTTTGGTTAGTACACAAAATTCGAATGTTAGATATGGATGGTTAAAAATATTGATTTATCTGGTGAGGTTTGGCATTGGTGGAATTGTTGTTGTGATAATTTGGTCATATTGTTTCAGTGAGGACATATATTCAGCGCCTTGCTTAAATATTTGTCCAATGAATCATATTCATGTATCATAAGATTGTTGTGACTCATGGAAATTGTTGTGGCAGTTGGTGGGTTGATGGGTTACCTGAAACGAGGAAGCAAAATATCACTAGTTGCAGGAGGTGGATCAGCTGCACTCTTCTATTATGTCTACACTGAGCTCCCAGGAAATCCTGTCTTGGCTTCCTCTATCGGCATTGGTAACAGAATAAAACATTCTTTTTCTGTATGCAATCTTGGTGAACAAATAGAGCTTTATTCTTGGCAGATCTTGAACTAGGCTTATGATATTATGACTTCCAAGTTCTCCCTAATTCAATTAGATTATGTTGGTGGAGTAACATGGGTCTCTGGAAACTCAACTACGCTGCGATACTTGTACATAAGTGACATGCTCTATGACATGATATCTTTTGTGGTGAATGATGGTGGGTTTGTTTGTAAATATGCAGTGGGGTCGGCGGCACTGACGGGAATGATGGGATCGCGCTACCTAAGGACAAGGAAAGTGATGCCAGCTCGAGTTGTCTCGGTAGTGTCACTCGTGATGACTGGGGCTTACTTGCACGGAATCATTCGCACTGCTCGCTCAACTTGAAGCGTTTCTGCCTTGTTCGGGTGGACGTGTTCCCAATACTGTTGAAAGCTTTTGCGTGGGCATTTCAATTCTTAAAATTGCTGTACAATGCTTTGTGGTGATGTTTCTTTACCAAATCTTTCTTTTCACTTACATAGAGATTTTTTCCTGAATTGGAACACTTGTTCTTTTTAGTTTAAGAACTTGATTTTCGGTGAATATGGGCATATGGCGAGTAAAATGAATAAATGACTTCTAAAAAGGTTTCATTCTCCTTCCAGGAACCATCTATGTAGCACTGGAAACAACCGGGAATTTCCCAAGATGCTGAGAATTCTGAATTGACTCAATAACTTGTGTCGACAATAGTTTCATTCATTTAAAGCCCAAAGGGCATTACAACTGATACAAATTAAAGCCCAAGAGTAAGACCCACAATTAAACATTACAGAAACAACACGTAAGCAACAAACGTGTTGAGAAAATAAAGCACCTAGGGTACACGTGTCAATAGAAGAAGACTCTGGAGCATCTAACTTTTCTTCCTCGCCGCCGGCGGTCGGAAACTCAAACCGACTGCAACTGTAAACCAAAGCTTTCTGCAATCCGTAAAACATGTTGTGAATTGTTATTCGGATTTTTTAAAACTTGTTTCTAAATATATCATATGATCCAAGGGAAACCTTGTAGTTTTAATTAATTCATCTTTGGGATTACTTTATTCATTTCATGTTTTAATATACATATATCATCCCCTAATGTATTGTATGATTAAATCTACTGATTACATCCTGAACACGTAAATTGTCAACAAAAAAACTACCAAAAATCTATTACTTATTTGTGCTTGGTGCTACTAATAAACTTGAAGACAAAAAAATCCTTATCCAAACCATAGGCACACAATTCGAGGAATGATAATACATCAGCTGTTGGAGTTAGTTGAATTCCATCTGTACGAGCACAATTTTTTTCTACACAAGAATACATTTGTATTTCACAACTAAACTACAAAATAATACAAAAATTCCTTCTAATGGAAAGATAAGCAATTGCTTTCAAGGTCTCCGGTCCCTTCAAATCCAACTTTCGCAAGGCTGGTTTAACACACTGCATATTTTGAACACACTGGGATTTCGAATCAAAATCCCTTTAGATAACAAATTAACAATAGATCCATCAACAATAATATTAGAATAAAAACAAGGTACAAGTTCAGAGAGTACTTCCTTGGTTGGATAAATTAACATCATCCCAGTGTTCAAAATATGCATCAACTTGTTCAATCACCTTCTCGAGAAGCGTTAGCTTTTTCAGATCCATGATTAGCTATGCTTCTTCGAGCTGGTGTTTGAACGAGTTGATGAAATTTACCAAGAGCCAATGAAGAAAGAACAACAAGAATAGACGTATAATCTTGAACTTTTAGTGCTACAAGCTTATTGTTGCTATTGTGTGATGTTGCTTGCTTAGACAAGAAGATGGATTTATAGAAAGGATCCAAGAAAAAAAAAGGAAGGATCCAAGAAATGAGAAGAACACGTGTTCGATCTCCGTGTGTTCCATCTCAATGTGGGCTTTCAGAAGCCCAATATGATATATGAGTCACCGACACAACACATACCTTCCCTTTGGTGTTTTTCACTTTTGAGTAAAATAAAACTACGGTACTGTTCGTTTCTGCAGTTAGACACACCAGAAGCTAGATGCTGTAAATGCACTAAAGATTGTTTGTTTCTTTTGATCAAAATAGCATATTAGTCTGAATATTTTTAGCTGCAACACAATGTAAGTTTGTATGGACAGTACAAAGTTCATACAACATTCGGAAATTCACAAGCAGAGTGCAATCAGAGTTCGATTTGCCCTTTACAGACCATTTCCTATCTGAGAAGCTTGGAGGAAATATTTGTTGTACCTCTGCCTTTATTTCTGAGCCTGAGTGTTATTAGGCGACTTCATCTGCTCCATCTTTTCCCGCATCTTGTATTGCAGTGTCGCAGGAGCACAATCTAGCGGCGTTTCTCCTGGCGAAGGATAACAAGTTATTTATATATTTAGAGCAAAACAAGCGTAGTTACCAATTGAACAGAACATATTCACAAAAGAAGATGAAGATCGTAATTAGACACGTTATGAAGGGTGAAGCAGTGGAAATACCTTGTGCATTTTTGTGGTCAAGGCTTGCTCCATGTTCCATTAACACCAACGCAATATCAGTTTTGTTGAAGAGGGCAGTCTGTGGAAGCAAAACATTATGTAATCAGTATATTTAGACTTACCAAGCAAAATCGATCACGGCGTGTAGAAAAGACAAGGGATAAAGAGCAAGAAGATTACCAGATGAAGCACTGACATTCCCTGTTTGTCAAGGTAATTTGCATCAACGCCCTGCAACTCTTACAGTTTTAGTCTTTCTCTATTTATGGCAATCCCACAAAAATGATTTGGGATTACTTTATATTAAGCACAGTTCAATGATTGGACAATGAGTACCTCTTTAAGAAGCTTTTTCACACCAGCAATATCACCATTCTTAATTGCTTCCCTTAATCCCTGTGTACAAACACATTCCATAAAAGCTATGAATAATCCGTCAAACACGGAAACTAGACTATCCACATAATGGGATGCACGAGAGTTACCTCCCCATTGACTTGATAGTCTCTTTGAGGGTTGTCTAGTCCAGTATTTAGAGCAGACCTGAGAGAATATTAACATCTTACTAACACATCAAAAACACTAGAAAGATATATACAAATCATTTCTTGCAATAGTACCCCTAAGACTATCAAACATTGAATTGAACTTTGCCTTGATACTAGGAGTAAATGCAAAGATACCTAGCAGTGGTGGTGGAAGTGGAACCTTTACTTTTTGCAAAAGTCTCTGACTTTGGCTTGGGTTCTGACTGAGGAAGAACCACAGGAGCACGAGTGGGCTGTTATAAAAAAAAAAAAAATCAAAAGAGAGTAACATATTTTGCAAGGAATACTATACATTTTTAAGGAAATGAGTTTTTATTACCGGTGATTGGGAAGGAGCTACACAGATGCAGAGAGGCATACCACATTTGCATTCCAATGTTTGAGTGGCTCCAAGACCCATATCTTCGTCAATGTCCAATCTTGAAACTTGTTCTGTTAGAGAATTAACTTTGTTGGAAGAGTGCATGCGAATGACTTTGTTGCCTGTATGAAAGAGCACAAGTAAAGATCAGAAGAAGATGTGTAGTAGAATTACTGAAACTTAGAAGCAATCGCCAAACCAATTCCAATTCCAAGTTTTTGGCAAAATTACAATCATAAATAAAATAAGCGAAAACGATTCTGTCGAATTCGGTAGAGCCCTAAATAAATTCACTGATGAAAAGAAGTTGGAGATCTGTGAGTAGCGAACCTGATCGTTGAGGCGATTGAGAGAGAGAGAAAGAGAGAGGATGCGATCTCCACAAACACAAAGAATCTCTCCTTTCCTTCTAATTTTAGGTTATTATTGTAAATTTTGTGGCACAACTTATGATAAAACAAATTTTGTTTTTAACATCTGATGATTTATATTGATCACAAAGTTACAAGAAAGAGACGACAAAAAAAAAAGTTATAAAGGAGGTTTTTAATTTAATTTTTTATAAACTTGTAAAAAATGAATATTTAATTGTGGAAAACTAAATAAAATCACCATTTAAACACACTGATTTGGGCAATATATGGTGGATCGGTAAACTATGTTCTCTAGATCATGTTAATCGGATTTGTTAGCGAAAAAAGCTATTGATGATGTTTCTTTGTTTTAATGTTTCTCAATTTCATCTTGATGGCTTGTGGATATGTTGTATTTCCCGTTTACGATTTGATTATTAATGAAGATGTTTAAAAAAAAAAAAAGTAAACAAAATCAAAGTATATAAGGTTGTTACAACTTTTAGGATGTTGTCTCTCGGCCTAGGTTTTCTGCAATTTGCTAAGTCATTCGCGATCGTTTGATTTTTCATCAGGAAGTTGCCCGAGAGTCTGGTGGGATGGCGTTTTGGTTTATTTTGGTTCATTTCCTTACAATATTAGTTACAATATTAGTTCGGCTAGTTTCTTGCTATATGTTTTGTGTTGTATTTTTGTGTCTCCCTTTCGCAGGGTTTTGTCTCCGGAGATATCTTTGTCATCTCTGGCTTATGAACTCCACGGCTGGGTTGTAGTCCTTGAATCTGTATTTCACAAGTTTATCTTTTTAACTATAATTTCAGACGAAAAAAAAATGTTGTTACAAAAAGCACTGAGAAACATAATATTTACTTATTAATTTTTATGCTTTTGCTATTTGATTTACAACTAAATTTTATCAGATGTTTTTAATTTTTTTTTTTTTAATTATATATACTTTTTTTTACTATTTTACCATTTAAAAATCCATTTTTAAAATTATTGATGAAATTATTACCATATTTATAATTGACATATTTTAACCTTTTTATATATTATATAACCCATAAAAATCAAACATGAAATATTTTTTCTAATCCTATTTAAATTAGGCTTACCAAACAAAAAAATGCAAAATAAATTAGATCACCCAAAAAAATGGCATCGTTTGAGGCATCCTATAAAGTATGTGGTTTCTAGTTTACATGATTTTGTTGATTTAAATGGTATTAATTCCTCAGAGAATGAACCATGCGATGCTTGTGTTCGGTCTAAGTACCATCATTTTTCTTTTTTAAATAGTGATAAATAATGCAACTGAATGTCAACTCTAAACGGGGAGTACTTCAAACTCAAGTGTACCGATGTCAGCTCTAGCTTTTGGTCCAATTGTTAATGTCCTTATTTGCCTATTGCACAACTGTCTTTTTATGTGCCTGATGCAGCTCATTTGTTTCAAGAACAGGATGCGGTTGAGTTGGATAGAGGACACCATGAGAAGAAGCAATTAGTTCTTCTCTAACCGTATGTTACTTTCACAACATGTAAGATCCCTCACACTCCTCTCCATCTTCGCTCCAATCTTCTCTTGGTCCTCTAGGTTCGGCTTATCTTTTAACTAATTACGTTTTTTGTGAACGTGTTTCAGAAAACTTCATAGTGTTTTTTGCCAAAATCTCAGATGAAGATGCACCATGTACTTTTGAATAAATAATGGCCCGTCCTGAATTTTGTGAAGCTATGTCTTCTGAAATTGCAGCTTTAGAGAATATTGTACATTGTTGATCACAGTTTTGCCTCCTCATAAGAAAGCTATGGGTAGCAAATGAATATACACTATTAAATACAATTCGGATTGGACAATTGCGCTTTATAAATCCGGTTTGGTAGCTTTGGGAAATCACCAAATAGAGGGATTAGATTATGACGAAACATTTGCTCTCATTGTTAAGATGACCATGATGAATTGCTTCTTTATTTAAAGTTTCAGTTGCTGGCAAATGGAAACTCCATAAAATAGGTGTTCATAATGCGTTTTTCATGGTGAATTAACGGAAGAAGTATATGTACATCTACCTCAAGGTTTTTCATCATAACAAAGTTTGTACTCCCTCTGTTGCATATTAGTTGTCATTCTAGTAATAATTTTTTGTTTCATATTACTTATCATTTTGTATTTCCAATGCAAATTTATCACCATTTTTCCTTCTTTTACCCTTAATTTTCAGCTTAATAATTACTTATATCAAACAAAATAGTGTATTAATTAGAGGTAAAACAACAAATTTAATTGTTTTCTTAATTTGTGTGAAAACACCTAAAATGACAACTAATTTGCAACGGAGGGAGTAAGCTTTTGAAATGATGTGTTCTTTAAAACCTTCATTGATTGGTTAATTAAATGATGTGTTCTTTAAAACCTTTCTTGATTGACATGTATGACTTTTTCACCAAATGTCTCTTTAATAGTATATGATTATACTTTTTTTTACCATACACGTTTATTAATTTATAGTGTAATTAATTTACCAAAAAACAATCTTTCTATAGTATTTTTTAAAAGAGTTTCTGAAATTTTATTTTATATTTACCTATAATTTTCTTAAATTAGTTATCTTCTCTTTGTTTTTGTTTATTATATTCAATAATGATTGAATTATAAAGAAATTTCCGTTTTAAGAAATTAACTAAATACACTTAAATTATATATAAATTATTTAGCTATGTTCAGATAAAAATTTATATTCTAAATATTAATTATGATATTATTATGACCATATATTTATATATTGGTTTTATTATATTTATTAATTTATTATTTTATTGAATTGTGTTATATTTTACATTGGTCCAAATGAAGATCGACAAAATTTATTAATTGAATATTAGTTTATAGAGTTTGTATTTTGTTATACGGCATAGAAAAAACAAAGTATCAAAAATTGAACACAAGAATATGAAATGTATTGTGTCATTGATATGATGAGAATTACATAGCTTTATATAGTAGAACTATATGAATCAAATATTAAATGAGAGGATCATACAATTCTTTAAGAGAATATATGATAAAGTGATTGTTGTGATTGAGTAAATCATGATTTGATATTATTTTTTTTATACCAAAAGCATGCTTTGAATATAATATCTTTTTGTTGTCTTACTCTGCAAATTAACAAAATATCATAGAAAAGTTAAAATTTCAACAAAATATGTTTGATAAGTACTCCTTCAATTGAAAAATGACCAATATTCCCATTTTAATTAGGTGTATTAGGTATACCGTATACGTTTGACATTTTTATGCTTTATATATTGTTATTATGATAACATGCACAGTAATAGAAACAACAACAATTTTTTAGTGGATGTCCCCGAAGAGGCAACCGTTCTTTAAAGATTGATTTTCTAGAGTTTTCACACATATTAAGAAAACAAATTAATGTTTGACTAAAAATGTATTGGTTTTTGTACTAAACAATTTTCCATAAGTTTGACCCAATAACAATCCAATAAAATCAATTAATATATCTTGAAATCTACAATTTATAATTATTATTGCATAGAAAATGTAAAAAATCAATCTTTTTAAAACAATTTTTTTTTCTAGAACATCAATCTTTAAATAACGGAGGGAGTATGAAAGAACAACATAACTAGCAACGTTGACATTGACTAGCATTTATTGAAATCATAGATGATTAATCAAAGATGACATAGTTAAATATTCATTTTCGTTTAAGCACGACATAATAGACCAGTTGTGTCTTCCACGTTTCAAAATCAATTGGATGATCTGAAGGCTTCTTAGCAAGTCGATCTAATAGCTCATCAACTACACCATCTACAAAATGTTTTTCTATCATTGAAGTGAGAAAAGCTCGAAACATCGAAGTGATGAATTTATTGGTCATTGGCATGTCCTCCAATGGATGACTTATAGTCTCCATCATCTCGATCACAAAACTTTCATTTTGTTCAATCTCTCCCTTCAATTCACTAAACTGAGCAAAATAAACTGGAGAGCTAAGAACCTCGATCTTTTCCTGGCTTATTACTCCCTACGGAAAAAAGAAAAATTGATGATTACTTGCAAATTTTCATGACCCTAAACATAATATCTTATCTTGGCTTAAAAAACCATGATGTTTTGCAACTTTTAAAAAAACTTGGAAAGAAAGTATTTGGAATTATATATCTTACCGATTTGGCCATATCCATAAGACAATCACTGATGGTGTTAATCACATTACCCATCCATGTCTCATACATGGGCACACCATCAGGTAAACATTGTCCTAAAATAATCATCAATCCTCCAGGCACAAGCTCTTCGGCTCTAGCTTCAAGAAACACCTCAAAGTCTTTAACGAATTGGACCTTGTAGGCCTCGGTAACTTATTTGATCAAATTGTTACAATTAATGTAATGCTTGTTCCAAGCTGGAGAACTCTTGTCACATACTTGGTCCGGAACTTTGGAAAGCCAGTGAACCGTGTATGAAGTGTATCCTATGTGGATGCTGTTTCTTGGTAAAACTTGGCCATAGAAGGAGCCTGGAACTCCGGCCGAGAAATATTCGCGGTCTGATGAAGGAGGTTGGGTTCTAAAGAGTGTGTTGAAATCATTGTTAGATTGATCGTTGAAGAAAACTTGGAACTCGAGAGGCACAAAGCTTTTTTCATCGTTTTCTTTTAAGTGTTTGAATTTCACTGTATCAATGATACTTTAAACAATATGAAATGTGTTAGGGCCAATAGAACAACCATAATCCGCTATTCTAAAAGTACCAAAATCGGGACTCAGTGGGAGATCGAGTTTCTCTATGATGCATTGCTTTGTCTTTTCTTCAGAACCATTTATAGCTGCTTTCTACATCACGTCTAAATGTTAGTTACGTACTTATGTTCTCTATGTGTTGGACACAACTATTTGGCTCAAAAAATATATTTTTTCCATCATAAAAAGCTTGACTTGTTTAATTCCTTGTATTAGTAAAACGGACTCTACGACCAAATACTTTGGATATTTTTAGAAAGATCAATGGGAGTTATTTGACAAAAAAAAATGAGAATACTAATCAGTACTCCCTCCGTTACAATTTAGTTGTCATTCTACATGATTTCACGTATATTAAAAAAACATAATAAAAATTCTATTATACCCTTAAAAACAAAGTTAACTCTTGGTATTCTTCAGAATATTTGAGGTTAAAGTTGGTATTCAAAGCTAAAAATCACATTGAAAATTGGAAACGACAACTAATTTGAAACATAAAATTAAGTCTAAAACGACAACTAATTTGCAACGGAGGGAGTAGCATATAAACATCGTAGCTCTAATCATATATCAGTATTAAATATAACGAAAATAATATCAACATGATATGATAACATACTTGATATGAAGAACTATGGATGTAACTGTGTTGATCGTCACCGCTGCTCATCGTGTAAGAGTGAGAAGATGTTGACATTGCTCTTTGTTTCTGGATATCCACGAGCTTAATCTGTTTAAATGTTCCCAATCCTGGTTTCCAATATATATAACCAAAGAGATGATATAAAATTGCATACTAAAACAATGTTGCGTGCATTATTTAAAGTTTTTTCTTTATAGAAAACAAAAATAAGCACAAGTTTTTACCAAAAAAATAAAATAAACACAAGTTGACCAAAAAACTGATAAAATAATACAAGAAAATGACTGGTGGAAGGGAAACAATAAATAAAAGCACATTACAAAAATAATGCAGTATATCGAACATGTGTATTAGCAAAATAATGTCTTTATCTCAAAATATTTTATGTTAAATCATAAATGATTGAGATCGTGTTTATTGTCAACTGTTCAAGTGAGGTGATTGGCTGTATATATAATAAGTACTCCCTTTGTTGTATATTAGTTGTCATTTTAGCCTTTATTTTTTTGTTTCATATTATTTGTAGGTTTGTATTTCCAATGCAAATTTATTATCAATTTTCCATCTTTTACCCTTAATTTTCAGCTTAATAATTACCTATATCAAACAAAATAATGTATTAATTAGGGGTAAAACAGAAAATTTAATTGTTTACTTAATTTGTGTGAAAACATTTAGAATGACAAGTAATTTGCAACGGATGGAGTAATTAACAAATGAAAAATAGACCGGCAACAAGGTCGTGGGAAAGTGTTGGAAAGGACCCTAAAATTAAGCATCCCCTTTACACTAGTTAATCTAGTCCACCTTTGATCCTGAAATATCGATTGCTTGTTAAACAATATGAATTGCGAAAGTACAAGAGTTCCTTATGCATAAAGATAATCAACTTATTATTATATATCATAACCGGTCTGGATTCATGGGAGTAGATAACAAATGCAACAGGAAGACGAGGATAAGTTGGTCTGCAATTGGGCGATGCCTCGGGAACCAAGAAAGGTGTTGTTGCCCTTGAGTAAAGCAGAGTACCACTGAGCAGAGAGTTTTGGAGATCTCTTGAGATGAGGATCGCTGAAATTCACATAGTACAATCCAAAACTACATTCGTATCCGGTCAGTAACTCGTACAAATCCATGAATGACCATACGAAGTAACCTCTTGTGTTTGATCCATTCCTACAAGTAGTAATGTCTTTTTCTCTTTAACTAACCGATAAGAGAGGAGAAGAGAATATGCAGCAAGAAACACTTTACTTACCTAACGACTTTGAGCACAACACCAATATAAGCATCTATTGAGATATATACAACTTATATTAGGATAATGATGTATTAAGTTCTACTTTATTTATAAGTTAGCTTGCTCCTTAAGTTAGGTCATCTTGATGAGTTTCCTCCATCTTATTATATAAAGCTTGATGCGTCAAACATAATAATTCACAAGATCGCGACACGTGTCAAATCGATCGATCGAGATTTTGACACGTGTCACTTTTTAATAACTATTAATTTTTATTTTATGTTTTGTATCTATCTTAAAATTTCCTAATTACCTTATATGTTTTTGTGATTTCCTTTTCTATTTTGTAATTTGTCATTCTTCTTTTTAAAATTTCCTAATTACGTTATATCTTTTTGTGATTTCCTTTTCTATTTTGTAATTTGTCATTCTTCTTTTTTCTTACGTTATATCTTCTTCGTATAATAAAATAAGATTAATACATGTATAATAAATTATTTTAGTCCAAATAGATTTAGGTTTACAAATCCAAACTCTTTAAGGATTGCAATATCTTATCTATATAAGGTGCTTCTGTGATTCCTCAATCTTCTCACCAAGCAATTTCAAATTTCAATAATCTATTCACAAAAAACTCTTTTTCCATCATTACATAAACAATGGCTGCTCAAATTAAGACAAACACCAATTATTTAACCCTAAACCAGTTAAATAAAAAACGTGTTTATCGTCGTATTGTGGTACGTCTCATCAGAAAGTGGGAGGCGGGAAATTTTAATAAAAATAATGAACTCATAGGAATGGATCTTCTGTTACTTGATGAAAAGGTAAGTCTTTTTGTATTTTATGCCACTAAAAATCTTCATCCATAATTAATTATTTGATTAATATTTAACTACAATTTGGTTTTGTTTTAACATAGGAAAATACTATTCAAGGCTCAGTGCATCATTCGCTTCTTGGAAAATTTGGAAACAAATTATGTGAAGGAACTTTAATTGAAATTTGCAATTTCAATTTGCAAGATTGCAGTAAAAGTTATCGTGTGTCTGACCACAAATTTCTAATAAGATTTAGTGAAAGCACAACAGTTGCTTGCATGGAACATCAAGTTTGTCAAATATCTTTAGAAAAGTTTCGATTTCAAAATTATGATAATTTTGCTAAACTCAAAGATACGCGAGATGATCTATACGGTAATATTCATAACTTTTAAATTTAAATTTTATATATATGAGTATCTATGTCTAACATTGGTTTCTTCCTTAGATGCAATCGGTTATATTAAAAGTATGGAAAAGTCGGATGTCCGTACGCATAATTCATCAACTGTTCGAAGAGTAATTTTGACTCTGTTGTTAGAAAGGTATCATATTACTCAATTTTAAGCATCATATTTTTCCAGCATAATTTTAATCAATTCTTTTGTCCCTTTCTGTCGTTACATGTATTGTCTAGCATGTTTCAGCATGATTATTGAATTCTAAACTAACGTTACATGCATGCATTAATTAGTAGGATGCATGTATTAATATATTATTTTCCATGATGACTTTTAATAAAGTAATTTATTCTCTTTTACTAATAAACAGTAGCGTTGAAATACAAGCAACCATATGGGCTGAACAAGCAGAACAATTTGAAGATAAATATCGTGGAGTTAAAAGTGACGACATCATTCTAATCATGACAAGTGTTTTGATTAAGATGTATCGAGGTTCAATCTGTTTGTCAGCATCTTCTGCGACTAAATTCTATTTAAATCAAGATTTTGATTCCGTTGTTGCGTTTCGACAAAGGTATGCTATTAGTAATTTTTCTTTAACAATTTACTCATTAAGATTAAACAAATATATTGCACTAATAATAATTTATTGTATTCATTCAGTTTAAAATACGATGGTGGTTGTTCAATTAATCTTGGCGGCATGATTGAACATCATGAACCGAATAATACCCGTCCTGAAATTCAACACTCAATTAATGATATTTGGGAATTTTACACATCTGCTGAACCTCAGGTAACAACTAATTTTTAATTATTTAGTTATTTTAACCAATTTCCTTTCTAATATCTCTTACTAAATCTTTATAATATTCACACAATTCTAACATATGTGCTAAAATTTAAATGCAGGACAAGATATTTGTGTGTAAAGCAACCATTATTGATATTGTATTACGTAATGGTTGGAATTACATATCATGCTCATCTTGCTCAACAAAATTGCTAAAGTCAACATCTTCACTTAGGTGCAACAAATGTGGTAAATCACAATCTGTAGGAGTTTTGAGGTATTATTCATTGTACTTTTAATTTTTAAATTTACATTGTCCATATATATAAGAATACTAACTAACTAAAACAAATCTATTGTTTTCAGTTTTAGAATTGAAATAATAGTAGATGATGGAAACGACTCTGCAACTTTTGTTTTATTTGATGCTGCTGCTTCAAAAATCACTGGCACAACGGCTGAAGACGTAAGAATTGTTTATATTTATATATATAGTTCTCCACAATAAACTAATCTATACATTAGTGATGCTGACTTATATTTCTACTGACTCTTAAACCATTGTTAACACAGATCAAAAATAATTCTAGCGAGCAAGGATTGGAAGATATTCCCTCAAGTGTGCAGTCAATTGTAGGAAAAACTTATTTGTTCGAGGTTAAAATCAAGAAAAAAGATTTTGAGGCATCCTATCAAAATTTCACAGTTATAAAGGTTCTAGACCAATTAGAGGTGAAAAATATTTTACAACTTTGTCTTTACAAGATATCGGTTCATTCTATTATTTTATTTAACACAATGTTTTTTTGTCTCTTTATGTTTAGACAAATTCGGATGACAAGAACTGTGAAAGCAAAAGTCCAGATTACGAAGAACACGACGAACCCACCGGAGCTTTAGTGAAGAAACCACGAACTGAAGACTGAATTTATCTTTGATCTTCTATAATAATAAATAAGATAGTTCTCCTTTAATTATTTCTTCCTATCAAGTTTGTCTCTTAGATGTCTATTATTCTAAGAAAACGATAGTTTTAACTTAGTGGTTTTATTTTATTTGTCCTTTTTTCAAGAATTTATTATATTAATGCAAGGTTTTAATAAAAAAAATTATCGAGCCTGATACATAACACTTATTTTATTAAGAGATCAGATTTACATACTTTTGATACCATTATATATCCAAATCATCATAAGACAAGAATTTATTATATTAATGCAAGGTTTTAATAAAAAAATATCGAGCCTGATACATAACACTTATTTTATTAAGAGATCAGATTTACATACTTTTGATACCATTATATATCCAAATCATCATAAGAAACAAAATCTTTCTACTTAAATTAGATACTTGATCTTATTTGATCTCACGTTGATCATTATTATAATTCAAATCTATCTTATATATCTTATTAAAGTTCCCTTCATGTCAATTTTGGGGAACACAACAATTTAAAATTCCGTTTCAATAATGCATGTCATCGTCAAAATAAAATAATAAAATAAATTGAAGTAAGAAAATGTATCGTTGCTTAAGATCATTTTTATATTTTTACAAGTACAAAGTTTAACCACTAATTCTACTGGCAAAAGGACTATGCTATTCCTTTTTCTGGATAAAAGCAAAATTATTATTTACGTAATGCTAATTATTAAAACATATATAAAAGTGAAGTAAAAAAACATATAAAAGTGAAGTAAAAAAATAACATAGGTCCCGGACACATTATGCGTTTAGTTATTGTTGACATTGATTAAAAACAGTATCGTTGCTTAAATCAATTTTATTATTTTTGCCAATTCGAGGTTTAATCACTAATCCTACTGGCAAAAGGAATAAACTTCCTTTTCCTCGAGAAGCAAAATCATTTATTTACCTAATGCTATTAGGAAAAAGACATTTACTAATCTATATAATAAGATTAGACCAAGAGACGTTGCAATAAGCTTAAATCTCAATTGTGACATTAACCAACAACTCTACAAAGAATAAGAGAATTAGTGAGAAATCAGAAAAATCAATGAGCAAAAGAAACCGACGTATCATGAATGATGATCAGATTGCTATGATCGAGAAGGTGCTTAAAGATGAACCTAATATACGGTTGAATTTGGAGAGACTTCAGACATGGGTCCACAATCTAAACCAATGGGTAAGTATAAAACTCAAATTTTGTATGATTTATATTTCAAAATTCATTACTCTAACTTTACTTTACAAAATATAGGGTCCTGAAATTACAACTGCGCAACTTAGAAACTGGTAAGAACCGTTTTTATATATCTAATAAGTAAATCCCAGTTACTACTTTCACATTTAACAAAAAATATATTGCAGGATCAACAACAGAAAAGCAAAGGTAGCTCGCACTAGCAATCAATCAAGCCCATCAAATTCAAGTGCAGATATCTTTCAAGATAATCTTAGAGAAGAATGTAAATCCCACAACAGTTTTGATGGCAATCCAGACGGGGGAAAAAATATAGCCGGAATAAAAGGGCGATGTCTAAGAAAAAAGAGAAAATACAATCGTGGTAAGAATCTCATAAATTAAGTTCCAACAAATTCAAACTAATATTTCTCATTACGAATATTTGTTCTTCCTTAACTCAAATACGTTATTGTTTGAATGTGTGTTATTCTTTGTACAGGGATAAATGAAAACAGTCAAGAAAAAGCCAACAAATTGGTGACGTGTATGTACTGCGAGGCTTTAGTGTGGAAATCAGAAAGTCTAAAACTGAATGGGAAAGAATTAAAATTTTCGATATGCTGTCAGCAAGGAAGAGTTGAGTTGCCGCCATCTAGGAAACCTCCTGATTACTTAGAGTACTTATTATCACAATCAACGTCGTTTCGTAACAATATACGAGCATACAATTCAATGCTTGCCTTTACATCAATGGGAGGAAAAATTGACAACGATATCAATTCAGGTTATGGTCTTTACACGTTTCGTATGCATGGTCAGAATTACCATAAACTTGAATCCCTACTACCAAAAGAAGGACATATACCACGCTTTGCGCAGCTATACATATATGATACCCTCCATGAAGTACAAAACCGTCTCACTGCACTAACAAAAGGAAAGGAACATCAACTGAATGAAGATATCTTAAGAGGATTGATTCAAATGGTTGACGAGTTCAACGAGTTAGCTAAAGTATTCAGAATGGCTAGAGATAGATACGAGACTGGAAGAAGTGAAGAATTCTCAATTAGACTCATTAAAAACAAAGAACGTGGCAGACAGTTTGACCTTCCACAAGGAGAAGAGATTGCGGGACTTATTGTGGGTGACATGTCTATTCCAAATTGTGACAGGGATATAATAGTGCATCCTAGAACGGATAAACCTCAATGGATTAGCTTTTTACATCCATCGTACATGCCACTACAATATCCTTTGTTATTTGCATATGGTGAACAAGGTTATAGCGAGAGAAGCATTCCATATAGTTCTCGGGGATATGCTACCAAGAGATCATATGTTACAATGCGAGAGTATTATGCATACCAAATACATACGAGATTAACATCTCTAGGAACAATAGTTCGTTCAGGTCGCCTTTTCCATCAATACATTGTTGATGCATATACTGCTATCGAACAAGAACGTATGAACTTTTACCATAACAATCAAAAAAAGCTTAGAGCAGATCTCTACAATAATGTATGTGATGCAGTTGTACAGGGGGACGCAGATTCTACAAAACTAGGCAAAAAAGTAATTCTTCCATCTTCATTCACAGGTGGACCGCGATACATGGTAGAAAATTATCGAGATGCAATGGCAATATGCAGATGGTATGGAAATCCAGACCTCTTCATTACTATTACTGCAAATCCAAAGTGGGAAGAAATCAGTGATCATATAAAGAAGGCTGGAAACGAAAATGCAAATGATAGACCGGATATTGAATGTCGTGTATTCAAAATGAAGTTAGAAGAACTTCTTACAGACCTACAAGATGGTGTCTTCTTCGGTCCTATTAAAGCAGGTACAAATATCATTTATAATAATAAAATATAATCAATCTTTACATTTTCTTACACATCATTTTCTTTTCTTATAAACAGTTGTTCACACAATCGAGTTTCAGAAACGTGGTCTTCCTCACGCACATATACTTTTGTGGTTGCAAGATTCAAAACAAATTCCAACTCCAGACGATATCGATAGTTTCATTACATCTGAACTACCAGATAAAGTGGCTGACCCAGAAGGTTTTCAGTTGGTTGAACAACTTATGATGCATGGGCCATGCGGACGAAAGTGTATGGATGATAACAAATGCACAAAAAAATTTCCAAGACCGTACAATAACACCACAAGTATCAGTGAAACTGGCTATATAACCTATCGTCGGAGAGCTGATGATACAAAATATGTCATGAAAGGAGACACTAAGCTTGATAATCGCTACGTAGTGCCTCACAATCTCTCACTCCTAAAAAAGTACAAAGCTCACATTAATGTCGAATGGTGCAATAGATCGTCTGCCATAAAGTATCTATTCAAATATATCACAAAAGGAGTAGACATGGCTACAATGTTGATCGAGAAACTACAAGTAGTGGATCAGAATGCAGAAGATAAGTCAAAAGAAGAGATCAGTGAGATAAAAAACTATTTGGAATGTCGTTACCTCTCTGCATGTGAAGCTGCATGGCGAATCTTTGCCTTCGATATTCATGCACGTAAACCTGCGGTAACAAGGCTACCGTTGCATTTACCAGACCAACAAACAATCATTTACAATGAAGAAAGCGATCTTGAAAATATTATCTCAAAAGATGGAATTCATAGAACAATGTTGACAGAGTACATGGAGATGTGCAAAAGCTGCCCTGAAGCAAGAAAACTTACATATAGTCAGTTTCCTAAAAAATATGTGTGGGATTCAGATGCAAAAATTTGGACAAGAAGGCAGAAAGGATTCAGCATAGGAAGAGTAGTGAACATTCATCCAAGATCAGGAGACTTATACTATCTGAAAATGTTGGTAAATATACTCGAAGGTCCGACAAGCTTTGATGATATACTAACAGTAGATAATGTAAAACATACCTCATTCAAAGCAGCGTGTTATGCACGAGGGATGTTGAATGGTGATTCAGAATGGAAAGAGGCTATGGATGAAGCAGCACACTATGCATATCCTTTCCAACTTCGCCATCTCTTTGTGACATTGATGCTATATTGCGAATTAAGTAGCCCTCTTTCTTTGTGGGAGCATTGCTGGCGTCACCTAGCTGAAGACATACCTAATAAACAAAGAAAAACATTCAATTTCAGTGGTCAACAATTCTCCGACGAAGAATTACAAAGTTATACACTCATAGAGTTAGAGAAAATCCTGGCGCAGAACGATAGATCATTAACTGAGTTTGAAGATATGCCAAAGCCAGACAAGGAATTGTTGAAAAAGATGAAAAACTCAATGGTCCAAGATGAAACAAACTACAAAATTCTAGAACAAGAAGAAGAACATTGCAAGTTAATCAAAACGTTAAATGACGAGCAGAAGAACGTCTACGATGCCGTTATCGACTCGATTGAGAATAATAAAGGAAAACTATTTTTCCTCAATGGACCAGGTGGAACAGGAAAGACTTACGTGTATAAGACGATCATCTCAAGGCTAAGATCACAGCGAAAAATTGTTTTACCAGTCGCTTCATCCGGAATTGCAGCTACACTTTTACCTAACGGTCGAACTGCACATTCACGTTTCAAGATTCCAATAGATCTTCATCAAGACAGCATGTGTAACATAAGTCGTAATACGATGCTTTCTGAATTACTTGAACAAACAGACCTCATCATTTGGGACGAAGCACCTATGTGCCATCGGTTTGCATTTGAAGCTCTTGATAAGAGTTTACGAGATTTACTCTCAATGTCAGATCCAGATGCAGCAACCAAAACCTTTGGAGGAAAAACAGTGCTCCTTGGAGGCGATTTTAGACAAATTCTACCAGTGATACCGCAAGGCAGCAGGCAAGAAACAGTTATGGCAACAATAAACCGGTCGTATTTATGGAACTATTGCAATATATTCACTCTTGAAAAGAATATGAGGTTGCACCAAGCTGAAAGAGATTTTGCAAAATGGATATTACGAATCGGTGACGGCACCGCTCCTAAGCCTACAAAATATAGGAAAGCAAACAATGAAAATGACATAGTCGAAATAGACAACAAACTGCTTTTACAAAACAGTGGAGATCATGTTGAATGCATTGCAAAGTCTACGTATCATGATTTCGATGTTCTTTTTAAGGACAAGGATTATCTAATTGAGCGAGCAATTCTAACTCCAAGAAACGAAACGGTGGACGAAGTCAATAACTACATGTTATCTTGCTTAAAAGGAGATCTAAAAGAGTATTTGAGTTCTGACAGTATCGGAGACGACAAAGAAGAGGTGGCAAATCAACATATTCTTTACCCCACTGAATTTTTGAATACTTTGAAATTTTCAGGTATTCCTAACCACCAACTAAATCTCAAAGTAGGTGCGCCAGTCATGCTGCTAAGAAATATAAACCAAAGAGCCGGGCTTTGCAATGGTACAAGATTAATAATAACTCGCCTAGGAACAAGGGTTATCGAAGCAGAAATACTTACTGGAACTAATGAGGGAGTACGGGTTCTTATTCCTAGAATTAGCCTCACACCAACAGATGCAAAATGGCCTTTCAAGTTAAAGAGGCGTCAATTCCCTCTTCGAGTCTGTTATGCAATGACGATCAACAAAAGCCAAGGACAAAGCTTAAACAAAGTTGGTTTATATTTGCCCAATCCTGTTTTCTCACACGGACAGTTATACGTTGCGCTATCAAGAGTGACAACAACTGCAGGACTACAGATTCTTAAAGCTGAAACAAAACACTACGACAATAACGTTGTGGAAAATATTGTATTTCAAGAAGTTTTCAACAACGTCTCATCTACAAGACAAACAGAAGAAAGCATTGACAGCGAAGAAAATATTGATTTGTTTTTTTAATTTTGTTTTCTATTTTATTTTTTATAATGACATAGGCTTCTCATACAATTTGTGAGTTTAAATGTTATTAAAGTCCCAAACTTCCAGTAACTTCAAAATCTGACTTTGCTACTTACCGTGATTCACACCAATGTTACCAGTCTTGGAATGCCTTGATACCTTCAAAAAAAAAACACAAGCAAACAAACTCAGACAGTAACCAAAAATCAATAATGGGCACAAAATTTAGAGCAACACGAATCAAAAGAGAATAAATTTAGAGTTAAACAATAGAAACATTGCAATCTTACATTACGCATGTCAAGTTTCGAGGCTGCCGTTCCAAAAACCAAAGTGGCTGAGCCAAAGATGATAACAGTAGCAGCTGCGAATGCTTTTCCAACCGCAGAAACCAGAAAATCAGGGCTCATAGATTAAGCACACTTTGCAAACACTAACAAATCAGACAAAGACTCTGCTCTGTTCCTACACTAGCAAGAACAAAAGACAATCTCATCTTGGTGGCAGTTTCTACTTTTCTATACACTTCAAACACCTAGGCTTTCTTCTCTAGAAGCCCATTGTGTAACTATAAACAAACACATCAGCAAAACTACAGAAAGATACTTCATAATACTAAAACTATAACCAAAATTGCCAAGAATTGCTTGATTACTTTTCCTCACAGTCAATAACACACACCCAGAATCACAATTTTATCGATTTAGAGAACGAAGACTAAGGAGGAAATGGAAGAAAAGCGAAATCGAAAAATTACTAGAAGCAGCGCCAATGGAGGAAGCGGAGCATCGATCGAAACCCTAGCACCACCGCGACGATTGGCCGAGAGATGGATAGATAATCCCGTCGGCAAAATGTTACATCGACCAAGAACTCTACGTTTTGTTTCTCTGTTGGGTTTTTATGGCTCGGTTACATACGAATATTAGATCTTACTGGGCTTAAAATTAATATCATACTTTCTATTTTCCTATTTTATTAATTTCCCATTTTGATGTCCGTGTTTTATAAAGAGAGTTTTCATGTCCGAATTTTGATCGATCAGTTTCCATAAGCATTGTATGTATTAATTATTGAATAACAATTCATTTAATATTTTAAACAAGATCTTTTACTCTACGATTATCGTTTATAGCTATTTATTGGACAATCTCTCATCTATAAACTTTAACCTTCACTTTTATTCTATGTATTAAACAAACATATCAATAATTTAATGATAAATAATAATTCAAACAACAAACCCGTGCAACGCACGGGTCCTTCACCTAGTGTTGTATAAATACCCAATGATATCTTTGAATACAACAACACATTATTAAGCTATTTCATGGTTTCAGAGCAGAAGATATAACACAAAAAATTTCTAAATTTTTTTTATCCAAGAACTCACGATTGCTTGAGTTCTCTATCTTTTCTACTTACAATACTACTACTATTTTTTTACTACTTCATCTACTACTCTACTATTTGATTGATCATGTCACATGAATCTTCAAGTACGACGTTGATACCTACGCCGAATCCATCTTTGGATATATCACCATATTCTCTCAATCCATCGGACAATCCCGGTGCTCTAATAACATATGTCCTTCTTACCGGTGAGAATTATCCGGAGTGGTCAACCGAGCTATGGAATTCTCTTCAAGCTAAACAGAAAATTGGTTTCATTGATGGAACAATTCCGAAACCAGCTGCCAATCCAGACCTCGCAAGATGGCTATCTGCAAACTCAATGATTGTAGGTTGGATCCGGACTTCGATAGATCCAAAGGTTCGATCCACGGTTACTTTTGTACCTGAAGCTCATAGACTTTGGGAAACTCTCAAACTCAGATTCTCTGTAAAAAACGGAGCTCGTCTTCATCTAATTCAAGATGAAATTACAAATTGCAAACAAGATGGTCAATCGGTTTTGCAATATTATGGCAAACTCACTAAACTTTGGGAGGAATTGCAAAATCTCAAAACTTCACGTTCGTGTACATGTGAAGCCGCTGCGGATATTGAGAAGGAACGAGCTGATTCACGAGTTCATAAGTTCCTCTTTGGACTTGATGATTCACGCTTTCAAGCTATCCGATCAAGGATAACAGATGAAGATCCCCTACCTGATATTAACATCGTCTATTCTCGTGTTATCCGAGAAGAACAAAATCTAGCTACTACTCGATCCAAGGAATTCAAATCTGATGCAATCGGTTTCAATGTCAAAACAGAGCTTCTGAATGAAGCTCCTTCTATGGCTGCTGCTATGACTCTATCTCGATCTCGTGACCCTTCCCGCTCATGTACACATTGTGGTCGGAAAGGTCATGATATTTCCGAGTGCTTCCTGGTTCATGGCTATCCTGAATGGTGGCATGAAAAACATCGACAAAATGCATCTACTCCAAGCTACACACCTAATGGTTCTCGAGGACGTGGAGGAAGAAACAATAACTCAAGTGGACGTGGTCGCGGTCGAGTGAATGCAACAAGAAGCAATGCTACAACAAATTCAGATCAGATTGCGTCTCTCATCTCACTCCTCCAGAATCAACAATCTAATCTTGCCTCGGAACGACTGTCGGGTAAAACTAAACTCACTGATGTTATCATTGATACAGGGGCATCACACCATATGACCGGAGATCTTACACTACTTACTAATGTGTGTGATATTGTCCCTTCATCTGTTACGTTTCCGGATGGTAGTGCGTCTCGCGCTACAAAACAGGGCACATTAACTCTTAGCCCGGATTACTTTCTACACCCAGTCCTCTATGTTCCTAATTTTGATTGCACTCTTATATCGGTTTCTAAATTACTCAAACAGACCGGATGCATAGCAATATTTACTGATACGTTGTGTGTTTTACAGGACCGTTTTTCGAGGACTCTGATTGGAGCGGGTGAAGAGCGTGAGGGGGTCTACTACTTTACGGGGGTCACGGTTGCACGAGTTCATAAAGCATCTACAAAGAAGATTTCTCCATCTGTTTTATGGCATCGAAGACTTGGACACCCGTCTTACAAAGTTCTATCTACATTACCGGTTTTTGATAATTTAAAGTTGGATTTTAGTAATTCTAGTCATTGTGAGATTTGTTTTCGTGTTAAACAAACGCGCAAGATTTTTCCAGAAAGTATGAATAAAGCAACAGATTCTTTAGGTTTAATTCATTGTGACATTTGGGGCCCTTACCGTACACCAGCTTCATGCGGTGCAGTATACTTTCTAACCATTGTAGATGATTATTCTCGCGCTGTATGGACATACCTCATGCTTGCAAAATCTGAGGTTCCTACTTTACTAACCAATTTTTTTGCAATGAGTGAACGTCAATTTGGAAAGAAAGTCAAAATAGTACGTTCTGATAATGGTTTGGAGTTTCTTGCATTAGCTTCATACTTTCGGCAGAATGGGATCATACATCAAACTTCATGCGTTGACACACCTCAACAAAATGGGCGTGTGGAACGCAAACATAGGCACATACTGAATGTTGCTCGGGCTTGCTTGTTTCAAGCAAAGCTTCCTATTACGTTTTGGGGTGAGAGTATACTAACGGCTGCTCACATTATTAATCGTACGCCTACTCCTATCCTTGATGGCAAATCCCCTTACGAGATCCTCCATGGTACAAAACCAGTGTATGAACTACTCCGAGTCTTTGGATGTCTATGTTATGCTCATAGACGACCAAAGAGCAAAGACAAATTTGATTCTCGGAGTCGCAAGTGTATCTTCGTCGGTTATCCCTTTGGGAAGAAGGCATGGAATCTCTATGACATTGACACAAACGAGTTTTTCTCGAGTAGAGATGTGGAGTTCTTTGAAGATAAGTTTCCTGGAATTGAAGATTCCCCCTATGTCTCGCCATCAGCATCACATGACACTACAATGGATGATTGGTTACAGCCGAATATAGTGTTAAGGGGGAGTAATCCACCAATACCACCGCTGCGAGCACCACCATCACTCATTATACCACAAATTGTTCCGGATAAACAACAAACGGAGCAGAGACAGGAAACACTCAACCTGGCTACTCTACCTGAAATTGTACCACCGGTTCCTCATACACCTACTCCTTTGAGAGACTTGGACACCAATATACCGACGACTCCAAATTCTACTCACCCAGCTACAACTACACCTATAGATACTACTCCTACTACGCATGCTTCTCCTACATCCCCAGTATCTCCAATGGTTGAACCGTTATCTTCGACTACCTCTCCTGGATTATTAGAGATTTTGGGTCGGGGTCAACGACAAAAGAAATCCTCTGTTCTTCTCAAGAACTTTGTTACACATGCTGCTACTAGTCAACATCAAGACCCTCTTCACGCTCTAATCTCCTCTTCTCAAAGTTCTCCTACAAACGTTTCTGGTAAGACCCCGTATCCTATTGCTAACTATGTTTCTGTGGCTGCTTTTTCTAAACAACATCAGGCTTTCCTTGCTACTATCACGGCTGCCGATGAACCAACAACATATGCCGAAGCAGTTCGTGATCCACGTTTTAATGCAGCAATGAAAACTGAGGTTACCGCTTTAGAGGATAATCACACTTGGGATATCACTACACTCCCACCAGGAAAGAAAGCCATTGGATGTCAATGGTTATACACCACCAAATATCTTTCGAACGGAGATGTGGAACGCTACAAGGCTCGTCTAGTTGCCCTTGGTAATAGACAACAAGAAGGAAGTGATTATAAGGAGACGTTTGCTCCGGTTGCCAAGATGACTACGGTTCGGTTTCTACTTGCCGTTTCTGCTGCACAACGATGGGAAGTCCATCAAATGGATGTTCATAATGCATTTCTTCATGGTGATTTTGAAGAAGAAATTTATATGAAGCTGCCTCCGGGGTTCCAAAGTAATGATCCGAATAAAGTATGTCTTCTTCGTAAATCTTTATACGGACTTAAACAGGCCCCTCGTTGTTGGTTTGCTAAGCTCAGTCAAGCTCTTACAGCATTCGGGTTTGTTCAGAATTACGAAGACTACTCTCTTTTTTCTTTCTCTCAAGGTAATATTTGTCTCCATATCCTTATATATGTTGATGATTTTATCATTGCCGGGAATGATATTTCTACCATTCATCGTTTCAAGAATTATCTTCACAAGTGCTTTCATATGAAAGATTTGGGTAAGCTAAAGTATTTTCTGGGTCTCGAAATAGCTCGGGGTCCTGAGGGAATTTTTGTTTCCCAACGCAAATATGCTCTCGATATTGTTGCTGAAACGGGCTTGCTTGGGGCTCAGCCTTCCTCGGTTCCTATTGAAGTTAATCACAAACTGGCGCTTGCCTCTGGACTGCCTCATGACAACCCACAACAATATCGCCGGTTGATTGGACGGCTTATCTACCTTACCTTTACACGACCAGAACTTGTCTACAGTGTACACATTTTATCACAATTTATGCATAATCCACTGCAAGAACATTGGAATGCAGCATTGCGGGTCGTTCGTTATCTGAAAGGATGGCCGGGGCAAGGTATAATGCTTCGGTCTGATTGTGATATGCGTATTACTGCATATTGTGATTCGGATTGCTCGGCGTGCCCTCTCACGAGTCGATCCCTGAGTGCCTACATTGTCTTACTTGGTGACTCTCCAATATCTTGGAAGACCAAGAAACAAGATACAGTATCTATGTCATCTGCTGAGGCAGAATATCGTGCAATGGCATTTACTCTCAAAGAGCTCAAGTGGCTCAAAGGTCTCTTAGAAGTCTTCGGTTTTCCCCATCCGAAACCGATGCGCTTATTTTGTGACAGTAAGTCCGCCATTCATATAGCGGCTAACCCGGTATTTCATGAACGCACTAAGCATGTTGAGCGGGATTGTCATTTTGTTCGTGATGCGGTACAAGCTAAGCTCATCACTACGAATCATCTTTCGACAAAAGAACAGCCTGCCGATATTCTTACGAAGCCACTATCTCCGTCTACATTTCAATACTTGCTTTTCAAGTTGAGCATTCAAGACTTCTCACTGCCAACTTGAGGGGGAGTATTGAGATATATACAACTTATATTAGGATAATGATGTATTAAGTTCTACTTTATCTATAAGTTAGCTTGCTCCTTAAGTTAGGTCATCTTGATGAGTTTCCTCCATGATGTATAAATACCCAATGATATCTTTGAATACAACAACACATTATTAAGCTATTTCAGCATCCAAGAACTCGATTCTTGGCGTGTCCTTCAGTGCCAACTGCGAGTCTCGCTTCTTTGGTAGGCCTATTTTTTTGTATTAGCAAGAGAGTTAAGCAAATTAAGACAAAACAAGAAAAAGAGACAAAGAGAGAGCATTCTCAAGAATGTACACATGAGGATTGCCATAGCTCTGCTTTATATACTCCAGGACACCTTCCATAGCCCACGGAACAAGAGCAAACTAGTCCAGATAAAACCAGAACAATTAAGAAAGCATCGACCATGAACGCTTAAGACAGTATAATAAAGAACACTATAAGTTTAGCAGACTCTTACCTCAAAATTTGAACAATTCCCAAGGACTGTCCTCCAAAACAATGAAATGAGTAATTGATGATCATCAAAAACATAATATCAAGATAAAAGAGCAAAAGAGTTTGTTTGTTGTAAAAGAAGGTTGAAGAGAGAGTTTGATGCCTACTAGTCGTAGATACGCCCAAGTCTGTGTAGAAATCTTGGTTTCCTAAATGAGAAGGTTTCTTGTTTGTGACAACAGCCGCAAGGTACTGAATAATTCCTATAAAGTCAGCTGAGCCTTTAACTAGTTCTGATTCTACCTTTGAGAAAACTGGAAGTCTTGATCCAAGGGTTTGTTTCATACTATCAGGATAGTCTCCAAATATTAGAGGCTTAAGCATCCTGGATTTTAAAGTTGGAATTTTTTTTTTCTAGCTTTAAACCTTGGATATATATATATATATATATATATATATACATCCAGGCCCGGCCCAGAGGGGAGGCAGGCTAGGCAATGGCCTAGAGCCACCAATTTTTTTGTTAATTTTTGGGCCACGTTTTTTATATCTAAGCTAATTTATGGGCCACACTTTTGTAAAAAAGTTATCTAGGCTACATACAAGAAATATTTTGGGCCATAAATAAAAGTGTTTTGGACCATTAAAATAAAATATATATGAGTTTATGAACAATTTATATTTTTATAGGTTAATATTTTAAAAAATAAATAAATAATAACTATTTTAATTTTTTTTCCGCCTTGGGCTACATATTTGGTTGGACCGGCCCTGTATACATCAGTCCAATATGAAAAATCTATTGGAACAGTTTACGCCGGACTCACCAGCCAAAGTAGAAATATGTGGCTCTTTGAGTTGCGATTTCATCATCCTTGGAGTTTGTAGAAGGAATCAACCATATTGCATATAAGCTAAAGCCTACGGAACCTCCCTGCGTATCCTGTACATTATACGATATGTTGCTCCTTTGTCATCAACTCACACATTAAAGAGAGTGTTACGTAAAATATTCATGTATTATAAGCAAGATTACCTTGTACTTTTTCTTATATAGTTTTGAAGCTGAGGCATGCGCAAGCAGCAAGTTATGGGCTACAATATATGGTTCAGTGGAAGAGTTCCCTAACACGCAGTTTTTGCCCGGGAAGGAACAACGACCAGGGGCCGAATCCCCGTCGTTGTAACCTCCGATTGTGAATACATTAGCCTTGTTGATGGTGTTCCAGAATTTGACGTAGTTTCCAAACTCTCTAAAGCAAACGTCTACGTAAGAAGTAAAGTCCTTGCTGCAATGGCACCTAAGTAACTCACTTAATCTTTTCCAATAAACATGTAAAAAAAGAAGCAAAGTAAATGTTAGCTTACATGATTCTGCGGCTCCTTTATCCTCCATACTCATCCTCGAGAGACTGAGGAAGATCAGTGTGAAAGAGTATAACATGTGGTTCAATTCCTGTAGTAAGTTTACTAAAAGTCCAGTTAGTAGGAACTAAAACATGACATAGCAGAAAGAAGTGATTGGTTAGTAGTGCAAGTGTTACCATGGGTTACAAGCTCATAGATAAAGTTCTTGTAGAACTGTAGACCCTTTGGGTTAACATGACCTCTTCCATCTAACTGAGATAATAAGAACGAAAACTCAGAAATTAGTGAGTGAGTGTGGTTAAAGAAGAAGAAGAAGAAGAAGACTTACTGGGTATAAGCCTGGACCAAGAGATGGAGAATCTTAAGGCATCTAAGCCAGTTTCAACCATGAGCTGGACATCTTCCTGCATAGAGACCAAAGCAAAATCTCTTCTTTTTTTACTTTAATTTTTTTAAAAGCTTTAAAAATCTATTCTTTTCCAATCACACTTTAAGAGCATGATTAATGGACATATTTTGTGGGTGTCTAGAAATTAATGTGAGTAATTAAATGAAGAAACTTAAAAAAAAATCTGTAAGCTGAATCAAATTTCTCGTGTCTTCCGGCCACGTGTCATGACGTCGTTGCACCGCTTCGTTTCTGTTGACTCCCACTCGCGATTTCTTTCTCATTTGTTTCTTGAACGAAAAAATAAAACTCTCTCTCTCTCTCCTTGGCGATTCCGATCCAGATCAAGAAACGAAGAGATCTCGATGGTGATTCCGATCTGGAATCGATCTCGTTTCTTCGCCTCTTCTCTGTCTCTCTTCTCCTCTTCGTATCCTCGATTCCGGTGGTTAAGTTGGTGTTGTCCGTGTCTCCTCCTCTTCCGATGGCGAATCCGGTGTGGAATCGACTGTCGTCGTATCCTCTCCTCTTCTATATCTGTCTCTCTCCCTCACCGTCTCGAGAACCGTAGTTCCAGATGGCGATTCGAACAGGAGACAACGATTAATCCCTAATCGAAGCTTCTGGATCTCTCCGTGTTGGTCCTGCATGTCGATTCAACATAATCAATATGCTTCTTCGTCATCTCTCCTTTGTTCATCTTCTTCAGAGGTTCGTCGAATCTATCTCCATCTACGTTTTTAAGTTTGAACGATTTTTTATCTGTCATTCTTAGCTAATTCGATTAATTGATGTGTACGGTTTAATTTTCACGAATAAGCAGACATATTTAGGGATTAAGATACATGACAGTCACGACGGGTTCATTGCGATTAGTTTTGGTTTAGGTTTGCAATTGCGATGATCCAACGGATTCATTGATATGAGTTTAGGTTTTCTTTTATGATCTGCTTGAGTTGCACCAGATTTGCATATGAACTTCGAATCGTATGTTCAATCATAACAACTTCATATCAACTTATTTTGATTTTTTATTTCCTTGTTATGTATTTGACACTACTTGTCAATCGATTTTTAGTTTAAATATGTTGCATTAGTTGGTGATTGTATGAGGGTTCTTTTCTGAATTTCAGTTGATTTGATATAGGTTTATAACTTGTGATCTTTTGTTTTTGTATGGAGGATTTCTGCTGTCTTGGATGCTTGGTGGAGGGTTTAGCAAGTTTGCAGAAATCTCTGCTTCATGGCCTCCAACCACTACAGGTCAGTGTCCTTTAATGTTTCTAGAACGTTTGTGTAATATGTGTATGTGTGGTTGTTGTCTGAATATTTATTGTTGTGTGTAATTTAATGAAAAGTAAGTCTCAAACCTAGACAAAACTAATTTAAACTGAAGTTAATAGAAACCTAACCTGAAGTGATGGTGATGAAGACTTTAAATCTGTTTACCTAACTCGAGTTGAAGGCATGAGAAATTAAGTGAGTTAGTTGTTTTGTTTGTTCCTTGTAAGTAAACTAAAACACCACTAAAGTTAGACATAACTAAGTGAAACACTTTAGTTTCTTAAATCTACCTAAACCGGAAATAAGCATAACACAAAAACTTCACATCTATACTTCTAAAAAAAACAGAACAATACCTTTTAGTCATACCATCTGTTTACCTAACTCTAATTGACTAGACATAACTTAAGTGAGTTAGTTGTTTTGTTTGTTCCTTGTAAGTAAACTAAAACACAACTAAAGTTAGACATAACTAAGTGAAACACTTTAGTTTCTTAGATCTACCTAAACCGGAAATAAGCAGAACACAAAAACTTCACATCTATACTTCTAAAAAAAACAGAACAATACCTTTTAGTCATACCATCTGTTTACCTAACTCTAATTGACTAGACAGAACTTAAGTGAGTTAGTTGTTTTGTGAAAATACTTGTAAGTAAGCTAAAACACAACTAAAGTTAGACATAACTAAGTGAAACACTTTAGTTTCTTAAATCTACATAACCCGGAAATAAGCAGAACACAAAAACTTCACATCTATACTAATAAAAAAACAGAACAATACCTTTTACTCATAGCATCTGTTTACCTAGACAGAAATTAAGTAAGTTAGTTGTATTGTTTGGTACTTGTAAGTAAACTAAAACATATCTAAAGTTAGACACAACTACATTGAAAAGACAACAACACAACTTGTAAGTAAACTAAGTTACAAAACTGAATTTAATAGCAACCTAACCCGATGGGATGCTGATAGAGACATTAGTCTTTAAGTCAAAGACATTAGCTTATTAAATCTGCTTAAATTGGAGAGAAGAGAACACACAAACTTCCTCTCTCTTTAGCTTCTAATTACTTGTTTCATTTCAAGTAAAATGAATATCAGTTTTAGCAATGCAATGACCTCCTCTCAAAGCTATGTTGATCTCTTGACTAGCCAACAAGGGATCAACACTTTCCAAACTTTTTCCCAACAAACACCTTCACCTTCAAACCAAACACCTTCAACTGACCGTAGGGAGCCTAGGACAAGATGGACAGTTGCTGAAGAGAAAGTGCTAATAAGCGCTTGGTTGAACACAAGCAAAGATCCAATAGTGGGGACTCAGCAAAAAGCAGACACTTTTTGGCAAAGAGTTGCTGATTATTTTGCCGCAAGTCCTGCTGTTGCTGATCTTCCACTGAGGGAGGCGAACAATTGTAAACAGAAATGGAGAAAAGTGAGTGAGAGTGTGAGTAAGTTTGTTGGCTGCTTAGACTATGCGACGCGTAACCCACAGAGTGGCCGCAATGATCCAATGGAGGTGGCTTATGAGATGTATTTAGCTGATACTAACTTGAAGTTCACCTTGGAACACGCTTGAAAATTGTTAAGGAATGATCAGAAATGGTGTGCATATCTTAGTAAGAAGAGTAAGCGAGGCAAAAAGAAACAGAAGACAGGCCCTTCCAACTCCAACATGGCCTCTCATGTGGTGGAAGAAACACAGGAGAGGCCAATGGGTGTCAAGGCTGCGAAAGAGAAGGGGAAGAAGAGAGGTGAAGGGGACAGTGAAGGTAGACAAGGGCGTCTCTTTGGCGGGATAAAGGAGATGTGGGTGATTAAGAAGGAACACTTTGCTGTTAAGGAGAGACTATCTAACAAGAAAATTCTTGAATGTCTCTTGGCCAAACCGGAACCACTAACACAAATTGAACTCACACTTAAGAACAACCTTATGATGAAGATGTCTAATGATCTAGGTAAGTGTTCATTGTGTTTCATGATGTTAGTTTATGTTGTTATTTGTAGTTCACTGTTATAGTTAGATGTGTTTCTTCTTAGTTATATGTAGTTCACTGTTGCTGATTATTTGATTATGAACCTGAGAAACTTGACAGTAGGGAATCCAACATGTTAGTAAGATGGTAATGCCTTTTCTTGGTGTTTAGGATTTGTAGTTTTGTACATTGTTTAGACTTAAATTGTTAATTCATTTTGTTTGTTTTGCTGATTCGTCCTTGTGTATACTCTGACCATAACACATTTTCACAGTGAGAACTTGACAATTCATTTTCTTCTTTGTCTTCTTCTTTGTTTTTAATTGTGCAGGACAAACTCAGTGACAAAGGAGAAGTTGACAGCTACATTTTGTTGGTTAGCTTCACAAGCTCGGATAGTATGTGGTGTTGCTGATTTTGGTTGTATTATACAACTTGGAAGCTCGGATAGCCTCATATCTATATTGTCTTTATGTTACAAGTTGTGTAATTGCTTGTCTTCATGTTAGAAATTCCATAATTGTTCTCGGGTAAACTCTTTATAAAGAGATTGTATGTATTCATTGTCAAACTTGTCTTTATAAAAGTTTCTTTCAACTTTTGAAGTTTCATGTACTTCAACAACTTAATCTAGTTTCTTTCACTTTTTATGTTTTGCTTTTCATCATAATTATCATCCGATTCACTCTTTTACAATCATCACAAACTCACATTTCTGTTTTTAAACACATACTTCTTTATTTAAACTCACTCTTTATAAACCAAAAATACATGTCTTCTCCTCCTCATAATTCGACGAATGATGCAAATTTTTATCACAACTTTGGTGCAAATTCCAATCAAAACTTTGATGGTAATTCCTATCAAAATTTTGGTGAAAATTCCAATCAAAACTTTGATGGTAATTACTATCAAAACTTTGGTGCAAATTCCAATCAAAACTTTGATGGTAATTTCTATCAAAACTTTGGTGAAAATTCCAATCAAAACTTTGATGGTAATTCCTATCAAAATTTAGGTGAAAATTCGTATCCAAATTTTGATGAAACTTCTTATCAAAATTTTGATCAAATATTTGAAAGAAGTTTAGACGAGTGTATAGATGTGGAGACGGAACGTCTGACGCGAAAAAGGGAAAAAAAAGCGAAGATATATAAACCGAGAGCATGAAGAAGGACGTGACCGGTTATGGAAGGATTACTTTGCTGACCAACCGGTTTACTCAGCTGGTATGTTTCGACGACGTTTTAGAATGACCAAGTCATTGTTCTTGCGTATTGTTGATACACTCTCGAATACGGTACCATTCTTTCAGCACAGACCAGATGCTACCGGAAGGTCTAGCATTTCAGCCCTTCAAAAATGTACAGCCGCAATTCGGATCATGGCATATGGCCTTCCTGCTGATGCGTTGGATGAATACCTCCGGATGGGAGAAACCACTGCGATGCAATGCTTAGAAAATTTCATCGAGGGAATAATAAATTCATTCCAACATATTTACCTAAGAAGGCCTACACCAGAGGATCTCAAACGATTACTAGATATGGGAGAGTATCGGGGATTTCCCGGAATGATAGGAAGCATTGATTGTATGCACTGGGAGTGGAAGAATTGTCCCTCGGCTTGGCCAGGACAATATCAACGTGGGCATGGAAAACCCACAATCGTTTTAGAGGCTGTGGCTTCATACGATCTATGGATTTGGCACGCTTTTTTTGGGCTCCAGGTACTTGTAACGATCTCAATGTTCTTGACCGTTCACCCGTTTTTGATGATATTTTAGAAGGTCGAGCTCCATCGGTCGATTACGTAGTCAATGGACGCCGATACCATATGGCTTACTATCTTACAGACGGTATATATCCGAAATGGGCAACTTTCATCCAATCAATTTCTCATCCACAAGGTCCGAAAGCATAACTATTTGCTACTTCTCAAGAAGGTGTCAGAAAAGATGTCGAGCGTGCATTTGGAGTGTTGCAAGCTCGATTTGCAATTGTTAGAAACCCAGCTCTTAGTTGGGATAAAGGCAAAATAGGTAACATAATGAAAGCTTGTATAATATTGCACAGTAGAAGACGAACGAGACCACAACACTCAACGTAATTTACGAGAATTCATAGAAAGAGATGGAAGCGGGACTTCACATGTGGACTACTCGTTCTCTACAGACACACCTACAAATTTGAACAATATGATGGCCAATCGAGGTCGACTTCGTGACAAAAAAATGCATGAGCTCTTGAAAGCTGATTTGGTTGAGCACATTTGGCAAAAAGTTAACAGAGGTGAGTTGTCTTAGTCGTGTTATTTATAATGCATTAATATGTAGTTTTCATTTTATGTTTCTACGGAATGTAATAAACGTTACCAAAATTATGCAACTTATTGTACTTTTTCCGATATTCAATATTTATATATAATAATTGAACTTTTTATTCATTTTGCAAAAAGTTAAATTTTATTAAAAAAAATATTTTTTTATTTCAAAAACACTATTTTTTAGTTTCACCATTGGATTGATACAAAATTAGTGAACTTTAAATAGTGGTCAAATGGGTTTTATAATAGCTAAAGACACTTATAAAGTGTCTCCATTGAGGATGTTCAATGATTTAAGAGTCTTAAAAGTTCATAAAAGTTCTCCTTATTTTCTTCACATTTTTTTTTGTTGAAGTTACGTACATTTTTCTTAATGCCACTATAATATGACTTTTATTTCTTTAAATCACAATCATCTATTTTAAAGCAAAAGTTTTTAAAGTTACAACCAATCACTTCCTCAAAATGTTAGAAAGAAAAAGGAGAAAAGAAGAAAACCTTGTACTTGTGATACCCATCACATGTTGTGTCTCCGTTTTCTTCTCTACCTACCAAGTTGAAATAATAGTTCAGTTTAGAATCTAAATCATAACGACTAACAATTTCCCAACTTTGGTTCAAGATTGATGTTAAGAGTCCAAATATAGTTGAAAAAAGCTTATCGTACGAGTGTGAGTGAAAGTATCCCAAATGCTAGGCTTTCTCCCATCTTCATTAGCAGCTCCTTCCCACTTTAAGAGACCAAACAAACATTGTACTCATAATTTTCAGATTATAGAATCAAAATTGGAGTAAAAGATATTGAAGATCTAATGTGCAACCTGATAAGCAGAAATGGCGGATCCGAAAACGAAGTCCTTAGGAAAATCGTTCCTGCTGTAACCATAGCTACATTTACCAAGGAAAACGAGAACCAGAAAAATGGTAATAAGAGACAACACTCGATCCATGTCTTCTCACTCTATCTCTTGGCTCCAATGTTGTTCTTAATGAAATGATATAAGAAGAAGAAGAAGAGAGAAGTTTTTGTGACGAAGAAGTAAGCAATTGTCTCTCTCAAATGTCAAATGTTTAATTAGTACACTATGAATATGATGGACTCGGACAGAAACAAGGAGGAATGCCTACGTACGTAACCCATCACATGACCGAGCAGAGGCTTTTTTTGTTTTTCGGTTTATTTATAGAAATAAGTCAAATAACAAGAAATTAGTTTGGTTTAAAGCTAAATGAGGGAGGCTCTTCTTAGGAATCCTATGAGGACTATTACATAAACGATTAGTACAGGCAAATTCTATACGATTTTTAAAAATTCACGACAAGCGGTAATACTTGTTCTATATGTTTATGCTGGACACTTTCACTTTTAATGCGTTGATCACAATAAACGGTTCTCTTAGAAATCTCAAACAAAGATTGATTCTAGCTCATCTCAAACAAAGATTTATTCTAGCTCAAAGAGCTTTATTCATATAGAAATCTAGACTAAGAAATTAAATAGCTCAAAGAGCTTTGTTAAGAACAAGAATAAAGCTAAAGAGATTGGTTTGTCACCAATACTTTAGATTGTCAAAAGATGATTCAAGAGGAGAGTTGTTTTCCAACTCTCAAAGGTTACAATCCACAATAACATAAAGACATATTTATATGAATCTTCTTGTTTGGTTGCCCTACTTTCATGGGCTAATGGGTCTCTTGAGAACTCATTGTTGGGCCTTCTATGGATCCTCTAATAGGTTCTACTTACGCTATGATGAGATCTCATGTAACTTTATCTCCACTAATATGTGCAAAATTGTGAATTAAATGTATTATTGCAAATCGAAAGAGTTTCCCGTAGTACTCTACATGATTGGTTGAAATATATTTTAATGAATTAATAAATATTGTTTTGTTATAAATTTTTTTTCTTAATCTCTGCGCATTTAACTACAACATATATTCCCTCCGTCCCATTTTAGATGATCTTTCAGATTTTTACACACAAATTAAGAAACAATTTAATTGTTCATCTTTTCAATATAGAACATCAATTCCAAGATGATTTAACCAATAAAAAAGTAATCTGCAAAATTAAAACAACCAAAACACAATAAATATTGCAAAGAAAATTGAAAAAATCAACTAATTTGGAACAAATTTTTTCTCCTAGAAAATCATCTAAAATGGAACGGAGTGAGTATTATTTTGGGATAGACTAATTATATAATATATGATTAATTCGATTCATTACGTCTTTCTCTCTATATATATATATATACTAATGAAGTATTGTTGTAGTGTTTATATTGTGTTTTACAACTTTTTGGTTGTATTAATTCAAAGTTGTGAATACAATTATATTTTTTAACTTTATTATTTTGATTTAGAAGGAAACAGATGGAGTAATAACTAATTTATAAATAAAAAATTAACTACATTTTGGTCAATAGTAAAGGAATACAAATTTGGAAAACTACACTTTCGGAAAAGGACAGTAATTAATATTTTGGTTTTCTTTTTGTCGTAATATCTTGGTTTTAAAACTATTCGGAAAATTCGGAGTCAATTTAATTCGATTGTGAAGTTTTTGTAAGAAAATTGAACTATAGGCCCACTTTCGGTTTTTTTTGCTTTTTATTCAGATCTAGTACAAGTGAAAGGATGTGATTGGGTGTGAACGTAAATGAGGGTGCTCAATCAGAAAGTTGTCCAACTCATATGACAGGGAGAAGAGAAATTTGGTGAGCGGAAATCTCAAACAATTGGAGGAGCATTTAACGGTGTAATTAAGAAGTTTAACATATTTAATTAATATTTACTGGTCTTAAAATATGTGGTAGAACCAAAAACATAAAATTGTAGTAGACCAGTACTATCCCAACCAACCTTATTTTCTACACTTTCACATAAATGCACCCGACAGTTTTATTACAATTTCATTAAATTGACTAACGCTCCGAATGTTAGTCCGTTTTGGGTGTGATTACTATCCAACCCGAACATAATAAAATTTATAAACCTAATCATCCGATCCCGAACTGAATTAACCAAAATTTATTTTTTAAAAACAAAGAGATAATTACTCAAACATCCTTTTTAGATATGGTGTTTACTCAAACATTTATTTTTATTTTTTGAGCTCAAAAATTTGAGCTAAAAAAGGTTACAAAAACATTAAAAATATCTCAAATTCGTTTATTAATGAAAATGTCATTCACCATTGAAAAAAAAAACATAAAACAAAAAAAAATCAGATTTCAACTCTTCATCTTCTTCTTCCTCTCTCCGGCGACGAGATTCGTCACTTTTGACGGTAAGATTCGAAACAAATCATGAGTTTTCTTCCTCTATATCATTCATGAGTGTTTTGGGTTCGGATTTATAAACTTCAATATGTTCTTCGTTCATTGGTTTCGAAATTCCGGCGAAAGAAAGTTCTGGCGAGTGTTGGGGTTTCGTTTTCGTGCGTTGTAAAGAGGTAATCTCTTGATTATAACCGGTTTTGTTTGGGTGTGTTGAAGTTTTGTAAAATCACGTTCTGGTCCAGATCTGGATTTTTCTCAGATCCAGATTCCGACGTTATGGTAGACTTATTTCTATGGAAAAAAACATACGTTACGGTAGATTTATAATAGACGTTATGGTAGACTTATTTCTATGAGTTGCAGACGTTGTGGTAGACTTATTTCTATAAGATACAGATGTTGTAGTAGACTTATTTCTATGAGATACAGACGTTGTGGTAGACTTATTTCTATGAGATGCAAACGATATGGTAGACTTATTTCTATGAGATGTAGACGTTATGGTAGACTTATTTCTATGAGATGCAGACGTTGTGGTAGACTTATTTCTATGAGATGCAAACGTTGTGGTAGACTTATTTCTATGAGATGCAGACGTTGTGGTAGACTTATTTTATGAGATGCAGACGTTGTGGTAGACTTATTTTATGAGATGCAGATATTGTGGTAGACTTATTTCTATGAGATGCAGACGTTTATTTCTATGAGATGCAGACGTTGTGGTAGACTTATTTCTATGAGATGCAGACGTTGTGGTAGACTTTTTGACTCTTGATCTGCTAATGAATGAAATCTTTTTTGACGTTGTGGTAGACTTTTTGCAAAGAGATACAAACATTATGGTAGACTTTTCGACTCTGGAGCTGCCAATGAATGAAATCTTTTTTGGCTAGTTAGGATTGTGTTTCAGTCTAAGATGTTCTAATTTCCATGAATTTCTTTACATGTATTCTTTGTATGTGCAATGCGTAACCGCATGAAGATTGTAAAAAACATCCAAAAGATCATGAAGATGGTCTATACACCATTGTTTCTTGTTGTATTTAGGTAGTATTTGGTTAAACTTTGTATTGTTAAGTCCTTAGTGGTAGATTTATTTTCTGTGTAATGGTAGATTTATTCTATTCAATGGTAGATTTTTGACTATGAAGCTGCTAATGAATGATATTTTTTTTGCATAGTATGAAAAACTTCTGTGATTCCAATATGCATGATATTCGCCTCAAACGTGCAACTGATATCATGGATGAGTTACCACGTGATGAGATTGTTCAGTTATCAGAGTCAAACTCTCGTGATGGATCCAGTGATTGTTCAGTTATCCCTCGTGATTTGGATGAGATGTATTTTCGTTTGATGGTAGATTTATTTTTATGAGACACAGACGTTCTAATTTGTAATATACGTTATGGTAGATTTATTTCTATAAGATACAATTGTTATGGTAGACTTTTTGCAAAGAGATTCAAACATTATGATAGACTTTTATGAACATTTTTTTGTAGTGTAATGAATGAATTGACAACATTTATGTATGGTTAAAACATGGCTTTTGAAATGTCTCTGTAACCATTACAATATCCTTAAAACACAAGTACGAGTTCATACGAAAAGATAGAAAATATATGAAAATATATAGTACATACTAAATCTACCATCACTTGTATATAAATCTACCATCACTTGTATCATATGCCCCTAGAACTGTACCACCTTTTGAATTGTCAACCAAGAACACCGATCAATTCTTCTCAAAACTCTGACTACCACAAACAAGAATGATTTTTTTTGTTCCCAATTTACCTCTTTTTGTTCAAACCCTAAACCCTAGTTCTTCACCATTGTTGCAGGTTTTTTCGTGCAAATTTATCTTTTTTTTAAGGGTAAAATCGACATTTCGCGTTCCCTGCAACTAACTCTACACTCTACCACCTACCAAATAAGTCTACCACCACTATAGTTTCTGAAACAAGAAACAAGTCTACCTCCAAGTACTATAAGCAATGTTTTTAAAACCGGACCGGACCGGCGGTTGAACCGGGTTGAACCGTGAACCGGTCACATGTCCGGTTCGGTTCAATATTAAAACCCAAATGTAGTTGAACCGACATCGAACCGGGTCGGACTGGCAAAAAACCGGGAACCGGCGAACCGGTTGACCCGGATCAAAACGGGTTCAACTGTTTTCTAATTAAAAAAAAAATATTTTTATTTCATTTTTCTTTAATTAATATGTTTATCAAAATTAAAATTAGAAAAATAAGGTTTATAGATAATGAGATAGTAATAAAGGTTTAACATTTTCTCTAATATAATCATATTTAGTGGAAAAAAAAACATTTTTCAAATAATTATAATTTTTTTAAAATTTTAAGACAAAAAAGATTAGTTATGTATTTAAGTATCATCATTTTATTATTTAGTTTTGCTATAGCTATTGAAATTTTTTTGTTTTTCTAAATATTTGTACTAAACTTAATATTTTGTTTGATATTTGGATAGTTATGCACATACATATAAAAAACAAATTCTATATACTAATATTTTTAAAATATTATTGAACCCGGTTGAACCCCGGTTAGACCCGGTCGGACCATATTAACCCACGACCCAAAAAAAATCCGGTTCGGTCGCCGGTCCGGTTTTAAAAACATTGACTATAAGTCTACCGCTATCACAATAAGTCTACCAAATGTCTAATGTGAAAAAAAGTCTACCGTAACTAGGTAAGATAAAAAAGTCTACTACCACTATAGTTTCCTAACTAGGAAACAAGTCTACCACCAAGTACTATAAGTCTACCGCTATCACAATAAGTCTACCAAATGTCTAATGTGAAAAAAGTCTACCGTAACTAGGTTGGATAAAAAGTCTACCATCACTAGACCTAGGTAAAAACAAATTTACCGCTTCAATCGCTAACAACGCATAAGTCTACCACTACTGATCCTAAAAAAATAAGTTTACCAGTCAAAGGTTGGTTTCGTTGACCAAAAATACGGAATAAGTCTACCGCTCATTATAAATCTACCATTACTACAATAAGTCTACCACAACTATACACAAAATAAATCTACCACCACCATAAATAAGTCTACCGCTAACTATAAGTCTACCGTCACTATCTACAATTATAAATCTACCGCTTCTATGACTAAAAATCTACCACCAAAGAAAACAAATCTACCGGTAAAAAAAAATCTACCATCGAAGAAAAATAAATCTACCGTTCAAAATAAGTCTACGGAAATAAATCTACCATTCGACTAATAAGTCTACCACAAAAAATAAGTCTACCATTGGGTGAATTTAAGTCTACCGCTAAAAAAATAAGTCTACCGTTCGGAAACAAATCTACCACTAAAAGAGACAAAATAAGTCTACCATTCAAAAATAAGTCTACCAGATCGAAAATAAGTCTACCCATCACTGAGCGGTAGACTTATTTGTTTTAGCCTACGCGGCCCGTTTCATTAATGACATTTTCGTAAATACGTTTTTTGTTATAAAAAAAAAAGAGCAAAACGGATTCAAAAATAACCTCAGTAATTAAAATCTAAAAAAGATATTTGAGTCAACCTGAAATCTAAAAATGATGTTTTAGTCAACTTCCCAAAAATAAATTAAACTTTTTGATGTAATACATATCTATGTATGAATTTAAAATTACCTAATTTTATCCCGAACAAAATCTATTTTCTATAACAAAAACAAAAAAGCGATTTGAAGTCATGTTTAATCCCGAACGAGATATATTTTTATTTAGAAACCGAAAAACTCGAAAACCAAATAAAACCCGAACCAAACAGAATAACCACCCTTACAGGTGAAAGTAACATACTTACCAAAATCTTTGCCAGCTAATTTTGTAATCCAAGTTTGTAATACAAGTACAGCAACAATATTACCCCAAAAAAAAAGCCAATGATTAAGGATATACTTAGAACATTCATTGATTGAAAGTCAAAGAGAAAACCACAAGAAGTGCCATCTATTGCTCCTCCATCCCCAAAGTTACTCCATCTGAAAGTAGAGAATATGCAACGCCGAACTCGGGATATCGGTGATCAAATCCTTATCAGAAAACCAACTCTCAATGATGTTCATAGTCGATGATTCCCTCGAATTCACAGCCCATCTGTCCGCAAGCTTAAAGCCAAACTTAGATGCAGCTGCCAAGAGAGACTGTTCATCAACCCTTCTAAAAATATGGCACAGAATCAATGCCGGCTTTTCTTGAACCTCCGAGTCTCCCACTTTTTGCAAGATCAACTCTTTTGCGGTCTCAAACAAAGGTATAATGGCTTCAGCTACATAGGTAACATCTGTCCCAATGATAAGTTCAAATCCTCCACAAGCCAAACCCTTAATGCCTTCTATATGCTTTTTGTTTCCCCATTCGAGTACACCTGTTTTCAGTTTTCCAACTAAAGAAGATTCAAGATTCGTTGTGATGTTCTCCGTCAATAGTGAAAGTGCTTTCGTGTCTGCATCAGTAGCTACCACAAGGTTAGCTGATCGGGCAGCTACCATCGAGCAAATTCCTGTGCAGCCGCAACCCAATTCCAACACGCGTTTCCCAGAAACAATGCTTGGGTTCCTGTCAAGAACAGAAGCCATAAGCCGAGCAGACTCCCAGAGCATTAGCCCCGTAGATTTACAAGTGTGTTGATATTCTTTGGACAAAAGTTTGATTTTGAAAGAAGAGTCCCTAAGCGTAACCACACTCATCTATGAAAACAAATTGGAGAGAAAAACAGAGATGAACTTATAAGCATAAAAGCAAATTATAGATACTTTTGGACAAAATATTTAAAAACAATGAGTAACAAGTCTCTTACCTCGTGACTTGATGGGGAGGCTCCGAACATTTCCATAGCCAGACCGTCAGATATGTCAATGTCAGTATTATCGACAACCTCTTTTCTGTTTTGGTCCTCAGATTTAGGATGAATGTTATTTTGTTGTTCAGATTGGTCTAGTTTGGCAGGAGTCATAATATCACAAGGTTTTTTAGTGCCATTTGATAGACGAAACGTAGCTTGCACCCAGCGCCGATTCATGACCAGTTCACGAGAACGATTCTCAACTTGCTTGCAACAAACATCAAGCTCCTCGACTTCAAAACCTTGTTCGTAAAACAAACTTTCTAGGAATTCATTAGAAAAGTAGAATGCACGCTGCATAAAAAGGTAAAATCATCACAGTTCTGCAAGACAATAGAAATGTGTACAGCAAAGAAATAGTCTTGAAAAAACGGAGGAAAGAAAGAACTTACAGTGCCATCACCTCTGACATAAAAATTCTCGCTGATCTTCTGATCCTTTCCAGAAAGCCTTTCCTGTTGATCAAATACTGAAACACATAATCGGTAACAATGCCTTCATGTTCTACAGCATGTAGATCAGAAAGAGCTCATCTAAGAAGCGATAACTCAAGTATGGAAGTAATAAAAGGTGGATCAAACCTGAGCAAGATCACCTTCAGCATAGTCACGGAAGAGTATACACCCATTTGGCTGAAAACAGAATAATGAGAAATTCAGATTTGCAGTGGAAGATAGATGTCCAAAAGTACATAATGGACCTTGTGGTTGATACCTTGAGTACTTTCTTAATGTTCTGCAATACTAAGGGCATTTTCTCTGGGGATACCGCAGATAAAACAAATATCTGTTCAACAAATATTTACCATGAGAAATTGTTCATGATGAGATAGTAAAAGGCTTAAATATGATATACTGGAAGAAACAAAAACAAGGGGAGCAATTAGAGGATTAATATTTTGGCAAAAGGTAGTCTATAAACTAAGTTAACATAACAATATACTTTTGTAAGGAAAATACCATGGTCACAATATCAACTGAAGATGGAGAAATATGCTTGTCAAGGTCATCCCCAGTCAAGTCACAAGCAAATGCACACACGCGCGTCTCTGTGTATTCATCATGAGCCTGAATTTTATAACACGCTATGATCTAGTTAGGCCAGTAACCAAACAACAGTGAAGCACACGTCAAATAGTAAACTATTCCATTTGAATAACTGAAAACTATATATCTTGGTGGAGGGAATGCAACAAGTAACCCTCACAGGCATAAAGTAAGGTAGAACTGTAAATGTGCTTAAGAGACACAAAGACTCGAAGGCTATTAGTATAATATAGCCAGTTAAGGAACTGACACTCCATCAGCAGGCACTTGTGCATAGCAGTATAAACTGAGCCAGTTTATCATTAATCCCCAACAAAAAATAATCTTACAACATAGAGCTGGATAAATTGACCTCACTAGCAAAGACTAATTAACCTAAGAAAAAAAAGCAAAGGGATGAATGAAGACCGACCTTGACCAAGTCAACAGCGCGTGCTGAAAAATCACATGCATAAACGAAAATGTGTGGATATGTGGCAATCAAGGGAAAGATGGTGTTTCCAGCTCCACAGCCAACCTTAAAATCAAGACCAAATGCTCATCAGAATATTCTACAAAATAGTAAGATTTAGATGAATGAACAGCTTGAGCATTAGTGAGTACCTCAAGAATGACGGATTTTTCACTAACCTGAAAAAGAGAACAAGACAAACTCACGTTGAATACTAGAATAGGTAATGGACCAGATACCAAAAGAATATTGGTTTTTCAACTCACAGAGAAATAGCTATCCCATTCCTTCTGCAAATAGTGGCGGTCTTTGAAAAACTGATGAAAGAACAAGAGAATATCAAACAAAACGCAGTATTATCTCTGCACACTGAGCTCATGCTCACATTTCAAAAGATGGGAAACAAAGAAATCCCTTGTCCTTGTATAGAACACTGGAGTTACAAAATGTAAATCAAATATCGATATCTAGTTATGTAGTATCACTAACTCGAATCCCCAATCAAATCACTTAACCAGTACATATAAGTCTGATAACTATAGTACTTGTACCAGATATTCAAGAAACCACATAGATCCATTAGATAATGAGAGAGAGGGTTTTTAACATGTCTTTGAAGGGTTCTCTACAAGTGAACACAGCCTAAGTTATGTTTTTATATTAGCTTACATTACAAGTGAAGTGAAGAAAAGCTTACCCTGTCTCCATGACGCTTGTAAAAGGTATCCCAGTACTTTCGAGCATCCTTTTCATACTTGTCTGAGAGATGAAAACAAACAGTTATGTGGATTACTATATAATCAATCAAATCAGCTAAAGGTGTAAACTTTGAGGATCAAATCAGCTAAAGGTGTAAACTTTAAGGACCTCGCCAAAAAGGTGAAACACCAGAGTTACGGGTCGGATAAATCTGCAACTTCTGGATCTCTTGCAAACCGGAAGACATTGTCTCACGCCGTGGAGAAGTCAAAAAGCAGAGAGGGGGGTTTTTGTTTTTGATGGAAGAAGAATCTAAACCTGTGCTTCTTGGAGCTGACTTGGGCAAGCGGAGGTGGAACAAGTGACCCGGCCCAATTTTGGTTAGGTTGATACGGCCTCATTGCTTAATCAATTTACCAACAGCTATGTTTGAATATTATTGGACTTAGGATATTTTACATTCTAGGTTTTTCATCAACGAAACTTTAGTTTAAGGGATATTTTTTCATTAAGCTTTTAATTGAAGGGTTTAGGTTTTGATAATTTAAAAAACCCTTGAAGTTTCATTTGGAAATAAAAACCTATGCACTTTAATTGTCAAAATTTATCATACATTTTCATTAACATCTCTAATGGAGAGAATTATATGACTTGTGACTTGGAAAAACTTAGAGTTTTACGGGGTTCATTTTATCTTTTTGGAGTTATCTCTGTTTTCTATTGTGTCGTTATAATTTTATAGGCATAAAAGGTTGTCCGCGAAGCCTATCGCGTGGAGCGCTTACAGGGGCAATGTAATGCTTCAAACAAAGACGCATAACTATGACTCGATTTAAGACTGACTGCTCATATTTATTGAAGATGATGGAAGACCCAATGGATTAGTCTGTCTTTAAGATGAATTTGGATTACTTAGTTTTTAGTTTTTATCTTCAGACAGTTTTGTGCCTTTCGAACCATCTCTTATCTCATGTTTGTCAAAAAAAATTGTGCCGATGCCCTTGCAAAATCGGTACAAGCACGTGATCATATATTTTTCCATGTAAATTTAGATGAATTGATGAAATAGTTTCAAGAGAAATGTTTTCTACCGATCAAATGTGATTTAATGAATGAAAGTTGTTGAGAATAAAAAAAAGTTATAATAATTTTTTTCTTTACCTTTTAAAAATATATTAGGCTATCTCCAATAGTTTACATTATTTTTACACTATTTAAATGTAAAAAATGGTGTTACAAATAGTGTTGGATTGAACATTTTACACCGAAAACTGAGATTTGGTGTAAGATTGGAGATGCATGCTCGAGAAACGACCCTACTGAAGTTAATAAAAAAGAAGAAAAGAGTAATAAATTGTCCTTTTCTGAATTAATAAGTTCGGTGAAGCTGCCTTTGATTACCCTCTTGCGTGTCCTGTGCTACAGTACTCTGTTTTTTCCATCACATTTTGTTACTTTTCTATACATGACTTAAAAACTAATATTTTTTTCAGACACACCATCTTTGAATCTTCTCTAAAATCTTTTCTCATATTCAACGATTTGCACAACGAGGACTTGTTTAGTTTTTACCCACTTTAATACTCGTCAACTACACACGAACACACACTATGCATATTCAGCTCTGGATATATAAATGCTCTTTCTCTTCAACTTGGTGGTCGCATTCATTTAATAGAGAGAGAGAGAGATAAAAGACTTGACTTTTTCTCGTCTTTGATTGATAACGAGTTTTCTCCTTCCCGGTATGTTTAAACCCATTATGTTTAAACCTTGTTTAGGCCCTTGAGTTTTGGATATTCAGATGCTCTCAATGTGTTTGTTGAAATGTCTGAATGAGATGATGTTATCCATTTCTCAAAAAATTACCTTATCGTCGGCGCCAATAATTGAGTTGGTGATGATATTGATAGCAAATGACATCAGTAAAAACTAATATATTAATGGCAGTTGGTTGATTACTTTAGAGAAAGATTCGTTTTGTCAATTTTGATATTCATCTTAATTGATACGTGTGCAGGGGTAAGGGACTTTGTAAACTTTGTAAATTGGTCTTTGGAGCTATATTACTTGAAGAATCATTCTTGTTTGTTTATCAGTAGATGGGTCTTTCTCTCTCACTACTCTTGTCTGCTTGGAAAGAAGTCTTTACGAACCTGTTCTTCAGTTTCAAGAACCCTGTCGAGAGTTTTCTTGAAATAAGATCCTTCAGCTTCAAAACAAAAGACCAAAGCTTGACATCAAGAAAGCTGGAAAACTCTCCTAAGACCAGTATGGAGAGGTCTTTGAGCTTCAATAGCTGGGAAGTTCCAGCAGAACCTGAGACGAAACCGATGATCCAGGCAGTTGATCCGATTCTGGACATAAAGAAGCCCGCTCGTCACTCTTTGAACGGACGAAACTGCGAGAGAATCCAAATAATCAAACCCATTATTATTCTCCCTGAGCCTTTTGTGTTCTTCTCCCCAAGACCAGTCACTGAGCTTAATGCAGCTGCAACTACGCTTCAGAAGGTGTACAAGAGTTACCGGACAAGAAGGAACCTAGCAGATTGTGCGGTTGTGGTTGAGGAGCTCTGGTGCGTCACTTGACCTTTCTCTCTGCTTTGTTAGTAATGTGGTTCAAACTGTTGACGCTAATCCGTTTGATTTCTTCAAATGTTTTGTAGGTGGAAGACTCTGGATGCTGCATCTCTGAAATTGAGCTCAGTTTCCTTTTTCGAGGAAGAGAAGCATGAAACAGCTGTTTCCAAATGGGCACGAGCTAGAACACGAGCTGCTAAGGTCTGACATTATTTGCCACTAGTTATTTTCTATGCTTAGCGGTCTTAAGATATCAATAGTGGGATCTTAAATTTTACGTTTGTTTGTCATTAAGGTTGGAAAAGGCTTGTCAAAAGATGAAAAAGCTCAGAAGTTAGCTCTTCAGCATTGGCTTGAAGCTGTAAGTCCTCATGATTGGTTTGGTCATGAACAAATGTTCCTATTTTATGGATATTGTCTAAGTTGTGCCTTTCCTGCATTTCCAGATTGACCCACGCCATCGTTATGGCCACAACTTACACTTCTATTACGATGTATGGTCCGCAAGCAAGAGCGCACAACCATTCTTCTACTGGTCAGTCCCATATCCATCTTTTTCTCTTTCTTATGTATGAACCTGTTCTGAGCTCTGTTTTCATTTACTTGAAACTGAAGGTTGGACATTGGCGACGGAAAAGATGTAAATCTTGAACACCACCCTAGAAATGTTCTGCAAAAACAGTGCATTAAATATCTTGGACCGGTAAGTCTTTTTTCGGTTTCACCTGCAAAACAACCTAGTCTAGCATACTTACCTTCTTCTTACTCAGTAATGTTTGTATTTTGGAACCTGCAGATGGAGAGAGAAGCATACGAAGTGATAGTGGAAGATGGGAGACTAATGTTTAAACAGAGCATGACTCTGATCAATTCAACAGAGGAATCCAAGTCGATTTTTGTACTTAGCACTACTAGAACCTTGTACGTAGGGCAGAAGAAGAAAGGTGTTTTCCAACACTCGAGTTTCTTGTCTGGAGGTGCCACAACCGCTGCAGGAAGATTAGTCGCCCGCGATGGGATTCTCGAGGTAACTTCACCCCGTGTGTTTCCCAATATGAATTTCTTACCCTTTATGTTGAGGGACTAATAAAGACCTTAAAACACATTTATTTATCAGGCTATATGGCCATACAGTGGACACTACCTCCCAACAGAAGACAACTTTAAGGAATTCATAAGTTTCCTAGAAGAGAACAATGTTGATCTCACCAATGTTAAGGTAAGGAAAACAAATTTTGGTTACATAGATGCCAAACCTGAGCAATGGGCTGTATTAACTAATCTGATTATGAATGCAGAGGTGCTCTGTGAATGAGGAATATTCTTCATTCAAATCCACTGGCGACGAGTATGAAGAATCAAAAGAAGAGGAAGCCGAGAATAAACCTGCAGATACCACCATCATTACAGAGGGCAAAGAAGAAGAGAGAGATAGCGAAAGACCGGTGTTCGAGCTGGCGAAGAGGCTGTCTTGCAAATGGACAAGTGGGGTTGGTCCAAGAATCGGGTGTGTTAGAGATTATCCAATGGAACTGCAGACACAAGCATTCGAACAAGTCAGTATGTCTCCTCGGATTTGGCCTGCTTCTGCACGTTTTCCATCACCATACGGTCCAATTCCTTCTCCAAGGCCTAGTCCTAGAGTAAGGGTCTCCCCACGCTTAGCATACATGGGAATCCCGAGCCCTAGAGTTCAAGTGAACTGTTAGGCGTTTTCTCTTCACTTAATTCGCCAAGAAGCCAGCGTTATATGATTTTTAGGCTAGTGGTGTGAGAAAAGGCTTTCACTAATCTCACATCCTTTGTTCTTTGATTTTTTTTTGGTCTTGTAATCTTGTTCGTTGATTCATGTCACATAAATGTTCTGCTTTTTCTTTTCAAGTCTCTGTGTATTTTAGTCTCTCTTTTTTTTGGTGGATCGTTAATTATTTAGGTACTATTGACAGATCGTATAATAAATAACTTTTTCGTACCATTGATAGATCATATAATAGTATTTCATCTGAAAATGTTTGCAACTTTATATTCTTAAACATCCTAGAATAATTTTCATCTGAAATTTTTAAGATTATCTTAAATCGTTTAAGAAACAAAGTTTTGTCTTTTTAATCCGTGTTTGCTGTCCAAAGGTAATAATAATACTTTCAATGAGCCTTCAACTCATATGAAACGCTTGCTGAATCCTGAGTCAAACATTGTTGCTGATATGCAACCTTCAGAGTTAGCCACTATGAGTTAATTAGATGAAGTATTCAGGAGATGACTTCTGTGTTGCTGGAAGGGTGCACCAGCTGCCAACGGCTTTTTCAATCCACTTACATGGACTGGCAATGGAGGAACATGTTGTTCTGCAGCCTCACCTAAGTCCAGAGGAATCTCCTCCGCTTGGTATAGTTGCGAATGAACCTATGCCAGTGAAGCACACAAGCCGGACACTCAGTTACATGCTTGTAGAATGATCGGTAAGGATAGACACACGACATGGACTGTTGTCGACTCACATGAGGTCCACGGTAAAATTCTATAAAAATGGTTAAGTATAGAAGTACATTGATTGCTTACTTGCTTGCGTGTTGCTTGCTTGTTTATCTTTGCTTGTGTATAGTCGTAGGATGTCGATTTGCTAGACTAGGTGTTTAAGCATGTCGATTTTCATTGTGTGATAGCTAAATCCATGAAATCGGCCTAGTAGATAATGCGTGTAGATAATCTAGAACCATAGTTAGTGAGCCTTAGGTTAGACGAGTGTAAATAATCTAGGAAATGTTAGTTGCTCTGACGTTGCCGGGGATAAGTCGTGGTTAGCGGCTGATAGGCTACGGGGTAACCTGCGCAAACCATAGACGTGATTTTGGGTAGCGCCCAAAGAACCATGAAATATGAATGATTATGTATTAATACTATGAGTGAACAATTTGTGTCGAGTCTAAATTTAAGAAAATCTAGTGAATTATTTCTGAATAACATAACTCAAAATGGAATCAAAAGTTTAACATTAAAAGGAACAATAAAAACAAGAACAACCTTCAAGAGTATGATTAATGAAATTGGTTGGTAGCGTATAATGGGGATATATATTCAAAATCGTACTATGCATGATTAATTAAATTGGTTAGTAGTTACAAAATATTCTTCTTATTTTCTCGTATTTCTCAATTCTATTTGCGTGCCGTTGACTCAAAACCAACCAGTCTAGCAAGCGAACCGTCGAAGTTTTCAATTTCAAACTGCTTCTCAAATTCGAAAAAAGATCTGACACAGTTACACGTGATTTATTTCTCTGAAAATTCTGGTTTATATAACCCCACTCATTGGTCAGACCGTCCGACCATGACAATATTTGGAATTTTTTTTGTACAGATCACTTATAAAAATATCACTATCTCATTTGCACAAGATTATCAGATTTATTACATTTGTAGTAAGCTCGTACTATCTGATCTGGTTCATTTATTTGAAAACTTGTTAAAGAGTGGAATAGTCTTTGGAGATTAACGCCCTATGGTGTAAATTGAAAAGAAAAAAACATTTTTGTATTTTGAGATATTTTATATTTATACTTTACTCAAGTTATATTGTGAGAGATTAATTAGTTAAGTCATCGATCTCATTACTATTAATCACAAAATCCAAAAGGGCATTGGTTTTGAAAAGAGAATGTGTTTCGTAAATCTGATTGCAACATTTTGGGAATTTAAATTTCGAATCCAATGATAATAATAAAACAAAACAACGTGTTTACATGAGTGAGTCCTCTAAAGAACAAAAAGCCTAATCTATATATATAAAATTATATATTGCTCGTGCCTTTTCATGGTTTCTTTTTCGTGCCTGTAACTCTGAGACTCTGTAAGTAAATAAGTGTGGAACACAATCAAAGACAAAAGCCTAAAGACTCGAGCATATAATAAAATAAACCTTTTTTTTGTTTGGTCCATTTCTTGCTTTTGTTCAAATTTCAAAAACGTCTCTTTAACCCACCACTCCCTCCATTACCACCTCAATTACACGTTCTCCTATACTCTCTCCCTCTCTCTCTCCCTCTTCCTTCATCTCTCTCTATCAAACTTTCCTTTGTTTGTCTACGAATTCGAGCCATAAAGATCGAACCTTTTTGAGTCTACTTCAAGATGGGTGCTTCAGGGAAGTGGGTGAAGTCAATTATCGGTCTCAAGAAAACGGAGAAAGATTCAACTGTAAGACCCCTTAACCCAATTTCTTCATTTTGACAAGAACTCAAGAGACTCTTTTGTTTCAGGAAAAGGGAAGTGGGAAGAACAAGAAATGGAAGCTATGGAGAAGTTCTTCAGTGGATTTAAGCTTATCAGGTTTTAAAGGAAGAAATCGATCTGAATCAGATTCTTCAAATGCTTACTCTGTAGCTGTTGCAACTGTGGTCAGAGCACATCCTAAAGATTTCAAAGCCGTTAGAAAAGAATGGGCTTCTATCAGAATCCAAACTGCTTTTCGTGGTTTCTTGGTAAGACAATAACCTCTTTGTTTTTACCAAATCTTTAGGACTTGTTTTAGAATGAAATTGACTTTAGCATTAACTATAGGCGAGAAGAGCATTGAGGGCTTTGAAAGGGATAGTAAGGCTACAAGCATTAGTGAGAGGTAGGCAAGTGAGGAAACAAGCAGCTGTAACATTAAGGTGCATGCAAGCTTTAGTGAGAGTGCAAGCTCGTGTTAGAGCTCGTCGTGTGAGGATGACTGTTGAAGGACAAGCTGTGCAAAAGCTTTTAGATGAACACAGAACCAAATCTGATCTCTTGAAAGAAGTCGAGGTTATTGTCTTTTTGTACTCATTGGTTTTGATTCATGTGAAAATGTTAAACTTCTTTGCAATTTGTTACTCTTAGGAAGGATGGTGTGATAGGAAAGGGACAGTAGATGATATTAAGACGAAGTTGCAGCAGAGACAAGATGGTGCATTTAGGAGAGAACGCGCAATGGCTTATGCTCTAGCTCAAAAGGTAACTGTGCACACACACACACACACACTCTTCTCCTTGTTTCAACTCAGTTTCTGAATCGAAATTCTGGTTTTATTGTAGCAATGGAGGTCAATAACTAGCTCAAACCGTAAGACAAACAGTTCAATCTCATATCTAAAAAGTCAAGAGTTTGATAAGAATAGTTGGGGATGGAGTTGGTTGGAGCGTTGGATGGCTGCTCGTCCATGGGAGACCAGACTTATGGACACAGCAGATACCGCCACAGCAACGCCTCCTCCTAAGCATTTGAAATCACCTGAAACTGCTGATGTTGTCAAAATCAGAAGAAACAATGTGACAACTCGAGTATCTGCAAAACCTCCTCCTCATATGTTAAGTCCTGGTTATGAAGTGAATGAGAGCCCTGGTTCGTCGTCTATCTGCACTTCAACCACGCCTGTTTCTAGAACCACTGGTCTTGTTTCAGATAACTCTAGCAGTCATAATAAGAAGAACAAGCCTAGTTACATGAGCATGACTGAATCAACAAAGGCTAAGCGAAGAACTAGCCGTGTTCTTAGGCAGTCCATGGATGAGTTTCAGTTTATGAACAACTCTGGATTGTTTACCGGGGAATTGAAGAACAGTCCTGCCTCAGATCCTTCCTACGTTAGTTTCTCTAAACCACTCGGTGCTCCTACTCGGTTTGAGAAGCAGAGAGGGTAAAGTGAGGTTAATGTCAATTGCTTAAGAAAAAGTTTCAACAGCTTGTTGTTGTCTTTGTGTTGTGAGATATCTGTGTATGTTAGTTAATTGTTCTTTTTCTTGTGAGACTACATTGGAGTTTTTGATTGGTTACCATGAGTTTAAACATAAAAATTGCAGTCTTAGCTTTTATTTCACACAGTTGTGTCAAGAATCAGAATCTTTTGATTGCTCTGAGTTTAACACCGTACTTGAAGCTCAGAATTACACCATAATCAAGCTGCAGTGGTTTCTCCATTTCTGGTGAATGTCTAAAAATGTAATTACGGTAGAGATGCAGCAAAGTGAGTTTGATCTCTTGCAGGGCAAATTTCTGTCCCACACAAGCTCGTGGACCGATACCAAACGGTATGAAGGCATATGGATGTCTAAGTTTCTCCTCTTCCCCGGTCGGATCAAATCTTTCCGGCTTGAACTTGTCTGGTTCTGGAAAGTTTTTGGGATCCTTTGCTAAAACTCCTAGTGCCATCCAAACCCATGTCCCCTAAACAACAACACCAAGGTAAGTAGACAACAAGTAGCTCTTAAAATGTGAGATTAAGGCTTTTGAATGAGTTGATGGATTTACCTTGGGGAGCAGGTAACCTCCTATCTCCACTTCTTTTGCAGTTTCCCTTGCAACCAAAGGGGAAACCATGTAAAACCTCATAGCCTCTTTGATGACCTACAAAGGAAGAAAAGCAATAGTATGTATAAAGATGCTAATACCCTCACATAGAATCAACTTGTAGGTTTTGTTTGTCACCAATCAAGCACCTGATCAAGGTATGGAAACTTGTGTTGTAAGTCATGGGCAGTCGGGATCACATTACGGTCTCCAAACCCGTCAATCTCTTGAATGAGACGTTTCTCAACATCAAGATGACCAGAGACTAAGTAGAGAACAGAGGATAATGTGAAAGCAGTGGTTGCAGAGCCAGCAAGAAGATGCTCGTAAGTCACAGCACTGATATAATCCGGAGTGAAGATGTTCTTGGCGACAGTTTCAGACTCTCTAGCTTTCAAAATTAATGACAAGAAGTCTTTTGAGTCTGTATCTGTCTCCTTGGCTCGCTTTGACACAATCTCATTGAGTTGTCCACTCAGTCTTGCATTAGTCTTCTCGACTCTCCAGTCCATTGTTCCCGGTATCCTCTTCAGTACCTGCCTAAATGGTTCTTGAAGAATTGGAACCAGTAAGCCTAAGATGATGGAGAATGAGCCAGATAAATCCATCTTGAGCTGTGTTGTGGAGTATACATGCTGGTTTATGAAATCAGTCACCTCTACATTGTTATCCGGCGATTCTTTAACGGGTTTTTTACCTGAAAGGCCGAAGTTGACTCCAAAAGCAGCTTGACCAATAATATCTGTGGTTAGTTTGAGGAAGAGATTGGAGAAAACAATATCTTGCGGTTTGGAGGAATCAAGATTATGAGTAGCAGAAGTGATGAAATTGTGCATTGTAGGGATAAGACTTGTCAAATGTGAAGGTTGGTAGAGTGATAAGATGGTGTTTCTCATCTTAGACCATCTCTTATCCCTGTTCAAGTTCCATGAATCATTAATGGTTATAGAAATGTTGAAAAAGCTAGACATGTATAGCAATGCCGGTCTAATGAAAATGGTGGTCCGAATCAAGAAAAACACTTGGTCCTTATTCGCTTTTCCTCGGGACCGGGCTTAACTATACCTGGTGAAGAAGAGACCTTTCTGGTGAAGAGGAGAGGCTGAGATTGGAGAAGGAATGCTTCTGTTTGGAATATCTTTGAACTTCTTTATCCCAACTTCTCTGCAAAGCTCTGCTTCTGCTACTATTATCAGTGGTTGCCTCCCCATCTGAAATCTGCTCTTTTCTGATTAAACTAAAATTCATACTTTACCAAATCTAAACCAAATTACCAATAATTTTCTTTGGTTTCAGTATACATATAAACCGAAAACCAAACAAAAACTGTACTCTAAACAACTATGAATTAAGAGAGAGACCTGAAGATAGGGCCATAGTGCTTAGCAAGAATGGAGAAGACGTCGGGGCCGTACTTAGCCAACAAGGGCAAGTGTCCAACAAGAGGCATAGCGGTTGGACCAGGGACATTGCGTACGGACCAGGAGGGTTGGTACAAGTAGACCACAATCACAACTGCTGCAAAAGTCAAGAATGCAACAAAAGCTGTGTGTTGTACCAAGAATAGATCAAGAACTTCCCACCACATATGTTGCGTCCTCATTTCACTAACCTCTGAAAAAACTCTCTTTATTTTGTTATAATGTGTGTGGGTGGTTCATTAATTTATAATATAGTATTTGATGTACTTCTCAAAAGTGGGTTCTGCTTTCTTTCCACTAGCCCACCATTAGGATAGATTGTAACTATTTTCAAGATGATAAAATGCGTTGAAATTTAGTGATTGTAACGCACGGACTTCATTTTGAGTTCTAAGTTTTTGTGTCTCAACATTTTATTAGATTCCCTATATAGTAAAGAATCAAGATTTAGCTTTATGCATTTGCTAGTTTTAAAAATATCACAAAGAATATTGATAAACAAAATTGAGTGACAAGTAATCCGCTAATAAAATTTAAATTCAATTATGACAATTCTCCTAGTTATCACATTTTTAAGTTTTTGTTCCAAATATAGCATTATTAATTTAAATTTTCACAAATTCACTATCAAAATTTTCGTGGAAATATTATATCACGGCTATTGTCATGCTTGTTCATCATGTTTTTCGAAATTTCTACATGGTTAGTTTTTGGAGAGTGCTTTTTAAACCTTGCATGGGTTATGTCTTTTCTTTGTGGGTTTATATTTCTTTTTAGTTGGATCGTTGTATTTTTCTCTTTTCTTTTAATGAATGCAGTAGAAATGCCTGAAAAGAAAGAGTAAAATATACAATTATGAACGTTTAAAATCTTATAAACACCATTAAATAAGAAAAATCTTTTGAGTATTTCGGTCTTTTTGATGACCATCTCCACCCATCACTGTACTCATTGTTGCACTGGGAAGTGCTTGTATATGTCAATTGATGTAAGCCACGCTTCTATTATTCATATAGTCTTGGTCTTTCTTCTCCACTTTTTTCCCTCTTTTGTTTTTGGTCACTCCTTTTTTCAGTTGGAACAAATTATTGATGGTTCTTTTTTAGTATTTTAATCGAGAAAAGAACTGGCGGGAGGAAATGGTCTCGAGTTTGGACTTTGGAATGTTAACCATAAAGTAGAACTTACATCATTACACTGACCATCTTTTTTTCGGTGTTTGCTTTTTTTTTTTTTTTTGGACAACAAAAAACTTCATTAGCTTAAAATAGCATAACAGTTACAAGGGTATAACATGCCAATATGAAACTAAAGCAGATAGAATCATGGAATAAACCATGTGGTTTGAAAACCTTGGAGCCTAAAGATATAGCTCTCACAATTTGTAAGGATTCGGATTTTACCGAAAATGTCCTTTTACATTCTTCAAAGACATGAGACAAAGCCGCACGAACTTGTGATCGAGTCACCAAAGAGTCAAAGCTCTTGGATTTATACTCATGATATAGTCGATTTCCAACACTAGTCACATCAATTTGTGTTGTTTGACCGGCGAATGTAGCGAGGTGCGATAGCCTTCTTGGTCTAATAATGGAATTAACAGCCACTAAATAATAGCCAAGAAACAAATGGGCTAGGCCTTCTAAACTAACAATAACCAGATCCACTAAGACAAAACAATGACTAAGGCCCACTAACAGGCCCAAATCAGCTAGCTTGGATGGGAAGAGACTTGCGACTAGATCTTGGGATTCTGCAACTTTTCCGACGACCGGCGAGCACCCGAGCCAGCACCATAGGAGGGCGTGTGGTGGGTTTAGGTCTGATTGAGCCCTAATCGTGCAAAGAGTAGTGGAGAAAGATGAATCTCCAAGAGATCTTGGCCAGAGCAAAGGAACTAGCCCTTGCCGCTGGTGGTGGAGAAGTGAGGCAATGTCGCTGGATTTGTGGTTTATGGAGGTGGAGAGCAGAGATGCAGGAGACATATCTGGTGGTAGATCTGGCAGTTTTGGTGGAGGAGGGTTCGGCTGGGTCGGATTTGACAAACCGAGGAGGAGGGCCGATGTCGTCGTTGGGTCCGAAAGTTCCGGTACAGGGCCATTCGTGAAGATCTTATGCACCACCGGAGTTGTGCTACATCGATGTGGTGGTTGTACATCCGGTTTTAAGGTGGGGGATCGGAGAGTGAGCTCCATGGTCGTCGGAAATACCAACGAAATTGATGACCACCAACACATTGAAGGTTGAGGGTTAACGTCTGATGGAAGCTCAATCGAAGGAGACTTGGATAGACCAGAAGTCAAACCTTGCAGCGTCAGCCATGGAGGATGGGATAGTGTTAAAACCCATCGGATATGGAGGGGAGGAGATGGATTGTTGGAATGGTGGTTCTTTGTCTCTAGTTGCGCAAGTGAAGCTCGTTGTTCAGATTCGAGAGGATCCGGTGGCGGATCCGGTGGATCTGGCCATTCCGGCGGTTGTGGAGGTTCGTATGGCTTCACGAGAGGCTGGTCTGGTGGCTTTGGAAGGAGACCAGTCGAGGTGAATTGCCTCGTCACCACACAAAGACAAGCATCAGTGGCTTGAAGCAAAAGACGGTTCACTAGCGGTAGCGATCTCGACGGTGGAGAAAGAAGGTCATAGGAGAGACGCGATTTGTAACCCAAACCGAGACCACGCTCCACGGGTGAGCTGGTTCTCCGATTGATTACCGGCGACGTTCCTATGATGAGAAGCATGTTCTCAGATTACACGAGCGGTGGAGAAGGAGGCACACCGTTGGCGAAGGAGGCGGCTCCTTGAGACGCGGGCCCGAGAGAGAATATTAGGGCGAACTCACCCACATTACAAGCAACTCCACTTTGAATTTCGGTGTTTGCTTTCAAAACACTTTTTATATTCAGAGATTGTTCTTTCATCTAATTTCATTCGTTTCCAATATTTCTTACAATTTGTTAGAGTTAGAGTTAAGACAATTTCTATATTTACAGATAAGAAGAGTATTGGAACTGAACCAACTTATGTAACGTTGCAAAATCATTTCATAAAGTTTTTTAGCTGACCGCAACGACCAACACCACAATTTATGTGTCACCAATGACATCAATAGAAGGAGATGCAAGATGAAGACTTTGAACTTGGAAGAGGTCTGTGGTAGTGATGGCCGTCCCATCGGCAACTGGACATCCCGAAGAGAAGTTTAGAAGCACACAAAAAAGGAAAGTCTTCTTGAGAGCTCTAGCATCTATAACTTTGCATTTCACTTGTTTCAAAGGAATCGCCACCCGAAAAGCTAAAACAGTGAATTCAAATACGCCTCATTTGATCATGTCATTCCGAAAATAACCAACCGTCAGGGATGGTCGACCATCCATGCTCAAAGAACATGCGGTGGTGAATTGGATCCGAGCAACACAATGCAACATTTCTCAAATACATGTGGCTGAAACAGTCACAGCCAAACAATCGATAAATATTTTGTCTATCATCCACAGATCCTTAATATCTATATTGTAAAAATAAACAATACCTCAACGTGCAAAATAGAAAACAGAGTAGACTATAGCAATGTCACTAGTCTGTACCCTAAACATCCTACAGAATTCATAAATTCATGAACATAACTATGTAAACTAACTTCTGTCAATTGATAATAAATGATATACACACACCTTAGCAAGTAATCACACAACTTCTTGGTCTCTTTACCCCAAACAAAGCTTGGATTCAGGTCTTTTCTTTTTTCTTTTATACACAAACCCCTAAACGTTGAACGTAGAGTACTAAGACAGTACCCAGGGAGCTTGATACTCAAAATGCAGCTCCTAATTTCTGAAAAAGGAAGAACAACAACCATTAAAACTGTCAAACGAAATCAGCTTTGTTTTTATTAATTAGAACATGTAAACACAATTTACACACACAAAAAAAAACACACTTGATGCATTAATTGAGACAAAACAGAATAACAATTCAACAAGTAAATAAAGGTGCTAGCAATTACCACCACTTAGACCGTGTAGAACTGTCTTGAAACCATTAGATGAACAATCAAGGTTCTGATCCAAGAAAACCCATTTGATCTACAATGTCGTGTAGATCATCTGTGTCCCAATCCAACGGTGAAGCAACCAAATCTTCCACTTTCACATCCATCTCAGCTTCTAGGTTACTACTATCTTGCATCATCTCGTTCATAGCCTCAAAACACTGCTCGTCTCTAGAAGGCATCGAATTACTCGACTCATCGTCAATAGCTGCCGCAAGCAAAGTCTCCATATCCTCTTTCATTTGATCAAACTCCTGATCATGCAACTCCATAGTCCCCATGCTTGGGCTAGAGGTAAGCCTTCGTTTCCTCCCAACATCCAAACCAAACAAATTCTTCTTCTCTTTACTCATCAATGCAAACTGCTGAACAAAGTTTGGATTATTCAAAGCCTTAGCCAAGAACGTCATCATCTGCTGCTGTCTCTTTTCTGTAATGAGTAACCTTTGCTCCATGGCTGCAACCTGACTCTTGGAGTTGTGTTGCTGTTGCCTCAGCCTAACTACTTCAGCTACAAGCAAGCCATGATCCCTTTTCAGCCTCTCTACCTCTTCCTCATACCCGTATTGCCCTACCTCCACACATGACACTCCTGAGCCTGATCCTGATCCTGATCCTTGCTGATTCACACTCATGTTTCTCCTTCGTTTAATGCTCTTCAGAAGATGCTTTTGACCTGCTAGAAACCCCTCGTTCGCAAATTCCCATCTGTCTGGATCAATCTTTCTAAATCCCTGCAAACACAAGAAAAGTTTTGTTAGAATACTGCAAGATTCTATTGACACTTTCAAAATCAGACAGCGTCATAACAAGATCCATATTGTTTTGATCTCTTGCTTATTCATTCCCTTAGTCGTTTAAAAGCTTTAAATAACTAACCTTAATAGCAGAGAGACTCTAGAAACCCATCTAATGAAATTACAAAATTTGGAGATTAGAAAGAAGAACAAGAGTAAGTAGATGATGTGTGGGAAAACAGAGCACTTACATAAGTATTGAGCTGTCGGATAAAGCTAGAGAAATTGCTGTGTTTGAAGTAACGAGGAAGGAGAGTAGTGGAGAGTTTGTGAGAATCCCAAACTATAAAGCTGTTACGGCCATTGCTCCATGACACAACCGTGTCTGTTGCTGGATCTTCCACCATCTCGTAAGTCTTGGTTAGAAATGGTGGTGGTCCTGTCTCGTTTAGCCCTTCCATTGGTCTTGGAGACGACGAAGATCCCACCGAAGACGAACCTCCGTACGTCACGGTTTCTTCCTCTAATTCCATTTTCAGTTGCTCCATTTTCTTGCAGTTCTGTTGTTTCAGTCCATAGCCCAAATAAAGCGAATTTTCAAGAATGCGTTGTGCGTTGACCAGAACAGAGCAGAAATTCAAACTAGATTTTGAGGAAAGTGTGTGTACTTGTGAGAATGTAGAGAGAGTGAGCGTGTGGATATAAGTGTGGAGGAGAGAGAAAAAGGATATAAGTGGAGAAAAGAGAAGGTTCTAGATACTGTATTGTCAAAGCTTCTTGCCATTTGTCTAACCACGTGGCACACAAGCTTCTAGATATTTCTGTAATCATCGAGAACCGCATATTTCTATGGGCTTTCCATAACACTTTTTTTTTTCTCTTTTCATCATCAATCACCTTATATTAAAAATCAAGTGTTACGGCTTCAATAATTTTTTAACAGACAACCACAAACGAAAAATGTCTGATTTACATCAAAAAAGTACATAACAACCTCGTGTTCCAAGTTCTTTTTGCAAGAAAGTCAGCATGGATATTACCACCTTGGTAAGATATGAACTAAATTAAAAAATGCAAAGTATTGTTTTAACATAGTAAATAAGTCGAGCTCCGCACCGAAATATTGCCAATCTAGTGAATGCGTCGACACAAAAAGTAGGCTTGAACAAGTTGTCTCAATCCTCACTGAAAAGAGTTTCCTCTCGCTTAGACATTGCATGAAGTAGCTTATCAAACTCATCATAAAATGTTGAAATGTTTTGTCTTATCATTTCATACCGTAAGAATAAAACCCGTAAAATCTCGAAGGCATTACCTGAGTCCACTGACCATAGCCCAAAGATGCATCATTCTACCATGTCGGAAGTTAGGGGTCCTGAAGGAGGAATTCCTGTGAAACATCATGTAGGCGTAGATCATTCGCTTCTTCTTCCTCTTCTTTTTGTTTTGCGTTGTTCCAACTCTCCAACTCGAGGATCGCCGTCTGAAGACTATTTCGTGAGAATTATTTTTCCGTTGAATACTTTGTCATTTTTGGCCTACCTGATTAACCAAAAGATCCAGGGAAAAGAATTTCTTTGAGACTCAAATAGACCGATCTCGTTTGTTCACGAAAATAAAAAATCCATATTTCGGAATAGAGAGGTATTTGGAAAAAAACTTAAAAAAGACCTGAAGTCCGAAAGCGCCCAAACTTATAATGCTGATAGACATTTGAAGAGTAGATGATTAATCGTTTCTTCTGATAAACCACAACATAAATATGTCATGTTTGATCTCATATATCTGTAGGTGGATCGTTGGCATATTGGAATACAACCCGAAAGAGTTTGCCACATAAAATGACGAAGCTTGCTAGTATACGATGTTTTCAGTAGGCTAGCTATTGATGCTTTTTAGCTGGGCCGCCAAGCAAAGCCCATTAAAACTTAATATTGTGAATCTCAAAGGGTATTTATGTCATTTACACAGAAGTCTTTGAGGCGACCTACATATCTTGTGCGTGTCTGCACCTGCTGCACAATTTTTCTCTCTCCCGAGAGCCAAACACCCCCTCTCCTCTTACTTTGTGTCTCAAAGACTTAATAAGATTAGACACAAGAGTTTTGTTTCCGATTTGGACTTGGATTTGCGGACATTCAAACCAGATTTTGTCTTTCTTTCACACGCCGCGAAGAGGGATTTTGATGGCTTGGAGACGAATCATCACCAAGGTTTTGTTTCTTTTCCTCTTTCTTATACATGAAAAGATTTCGAATTTGATCCTATTAGATATCAATTTCGGATGGGTTTTACGAAGATCCGTGTGATACGGAAAACGGAAGATGCTTTTTTTTTTGCAAACCCTAGAAGCTCATAAACTTCTCTGCCTTCCGAAATGTTATGTCTTTTGTAATTCTAAATGATTACAATCATTGTATGTTGAAATTAAGGGTAAAAAAATGTGTAAGATTGTTGTCTAGATTCAGAGCATGCATAAAAATTGCTCCTTTCTTAATATTTTGGTTTTTTATCTACTGTGTAATGTTATTCTGAATCTTGACTTGAGCAATATATGAAGTAACATTGATTTTACTCCAATCTATGACAGGTTTCGAGTCATGAAAGGGAATTGAGCTGTTTAAGAAGCTTACTTGTCAGAGCTTACACTTCTCTTCCTAGAGTGGGAGGTATAGTTCAAGAAGCTTAGAAGTCTAAAGTTTGTTCGAGAAGCATTTTGATGTAAATGGGTTATCTTTTCTAGCTGCAGGTGGTGGTGGTGGAGGAGCTTTTCTTCCTCAGTCAAGGTTTCAATCAAGTTATGTAGGTGGCTTTGCTCGCAGAGTGCGTGACAGAGAAGAAGTTAATGAGGTTGCACATCTAAGAGAACTTTATCGCAGAAATGATCCTGAAGCAGTTATCCGAATGTTTGAAAGCCAACCATCTCTTCAGTCGAATGCTTCTGCGTTGTCGGAATACATTAAGGCATTGGTCAAAGTTGATAGGCTGGATCAAAGTGAGCTTGTACGAACATTACAAAGAGGTGAGTAAAGAGAGAGTTAGAGATTCTCGCTTTGCAAGTATGTAATCTTGGTTAGATTAGGGATTTAAAATGGGTGGACTGACTTAATTAAATAGCATCCTTATTTTCAAATTGGTTAAAGGTATTATTTTCTTGTAGGTATTGTTGGTGCTTCAAGAGAGGAAGAGAATTTTGGAGATCTCTCAGCATTTAGAAACTTAGGAAAACCAACAAAAGATGGTGTCCTTGGTACTGCTGCTGCACCGATCCATACAATAACCAGTGAAAGGAGTCACTTTAAAGAACAGCTATGGAGTACAATCCGGACTATTGCAGTTGGGTTTTTACTTATTTCTGGTATTGGAGCACTGATCGAGGATAGAGGAATTGGCAAAGGTAGTTTGATTATATTATTTTCAGTGATGCAATAGCGGTGTTGGTGATTTCCTTCTAATTTATTTATGCTTGACATATGTAAGGACTTGGTCTGCATGAAGAAGTGCAACCTAGTATGGAATCAGGCACCAAATTTACTGATGTAAAGGGTGTTGATGAAGCAAAAGCGGAGCTAGAGGAAATTGTGCATTATCTTCGCGACCCAAAGGTAGATTTAAAAGGCTTTGTTTGGTGATGTAAACTTTAAATCATAAACCATGTGAAGTTGCCATAGTGACATTCAAACCCATCTTCAGACCTTTATCCACTGAATTATATTTGCCGGGGCGTTGGTTGTTTTGCTCTTTGGCCTCACTCTGTCATCTTGGGGTTTCTTTCTTTTTGATTACAGAGGTTCACTCGTTTGGGCGGAAAGCTTCCTAAGGGTGTGTTGCTTGTTGGTCCTCCTGGCACAGGGAAGACTATGCTTGCAAGGGCTATTGCCGGAGAAGCTGGAGTGCCTTTCTTCTCCTGTAGTGGTAGTGAATTTGAAGAAATGTTTGTTGGTGTTGGAGCCAGAAGAGTGAGGGATCTTTTTAGTGCTGCAAAGAAGTGCTCTCCTTGTATCATTTTTATTGATGAAATAGATGCAATTGGAGGAAGTCGTAATCCGAAGGACCAGCAATACATGAAAATGACATTGAACCAGTTGCTCGTAGAGCTGGATGGGTTTAAACAGAATGAAGGAATTATTGTTGTTGCAGCAACAAATTTCCCGGAGTCATTGGATAAGGCCCTGGTTAGACCTGGGAGGTTTGATCGCCACATCGTTGTACCCAACCCAGACGTGGAAGGTCGACGCCAGATTTTGGAGTCTCACATGTCAAAGGTAATTTTGATTATGCATTACATGGCTCCGTTTTACAGAACTGGACCGAGCCTGTGTACTGAAATTGTTGACTGTCTTCTTAAATTAGGTAACTGAAATTTGTTGTTTTAATGAGCACAAGAGAGTTTCAGTTATCTAAAACCATCTCTGATGGTGACTTATAATTTAGCAATGGCATGAATTTTGTGCTTTGGGCATTGTAAGAAAATGAATTTTGTGAATTTAAATGGTTTTAGATCACTGACTTTGTGATCATGGGTTGGCTCTCATCTTGGTTGAATCATTGGTTGGCTCTCATCTTTGTGTGTTTTCAGGTACTTAAGGCTGATGATGTCGATTTAATGATCATCGCTAGAGGGACGCCTGGATTTTCTGGTGCTGATTTGGCAAATTTGGTCAATGTTGCTGCTCTAAAAGCTGCCATGGATGGTTCAAAAGATGTGACAATGTCTGATCTTGAGTTTGCCAAAGACCGAATCATGATGGGAAGTGAAAGAAAATCTGCAGTTATATCCGACGAGTCAAGAAAGCTGACTGCTTTCCATGAAGGCGGTCATGCCCTTGTTGCTATCCACACAGCAGGTGCTCTTCCAGTCCACAAAGCAACCATTGTGCCTCGTGGTATGGCTCTTGGAATGGTTTCTCAACTACCGGATAAAGATGAGACTAGCATTTCTAGGAAACAGATGCTTGCACGGCTTGATGTATGTATGGGAGGGCGAGTAGCAGAGGAGTTGATTTTTGGGGAAAGCGAGGTAACTTCAGGTGCTTCTTCTGATCTTGAGCAGGCAACTAAACTTGCTCGGGCAATGGTTACGAAATTCGGTATGAGCAAAGAAGTAGGTCTTGTGGCACATAACTACGACGACAATGGGAAAAGCATGAGCACTGAGACGAGGCTTCTCATTGAGAGTGAAGTGAAATTTCTATTGGAGAAGGCTTATAACAACGCGAAAAACATCCTCACAGTTTACAACAAAGAGCTTCACACCCTTGCAGATGCTTTGCTTCAGCATGAAACTCTGACCGGTAAGCAGATAAAAGAATTGCTGACTGATATCAACTCTCCACTGCTGCAAAAGCGTCAGGAAGTAGTTGCAAAGCAAAGCCAACCTGTTCCTCCGTCAACCCCTAGTCCAGCATCATCAGCAGCTGCAGCCGCTGCAGCAGCAGCTGCGGCCGCCGCAGCCGCGGCAACTGCTGCAACCAAAGGTAAAGACATGGCTCCTGTTGGGTCTTGAGAAACAGCCTTTGGTTTTCTTGTATTTGTGTATGTTTGGGGTAATTGATATGGGAATAACTCTTTATTTGAGAGTTTTTTTTTAGAATCAGTGGTGGCTAGTGAGAGATTAGGAGAATTAAGGTTAGGGTTGGTTAAGGATAATGAGATTAACATCTCAGGTTTTCAATATCTATCTCACGCACAGAATCTGACTGCAAAATGGTCTGTGTGTTGCCCTTACTTTTCTCTTAATGTTATCGGTGGATGCTTGTTAGAAGTTTGGCCCGTACAGTTTCAGGTTACACTGAATTCTAAAGCCTCCTTGTAAGACATTGCAATAAATTCCGTCTACTTATTGTTCTACTCTTAATGTCTTGCTTGCTGAACTTAAATCCAAGTGTAAAAAGTATCACTGATACTTTTACTTAAAACTATCTTTTTTTGGGGCAAAGCCAATTTGATTCATTCGATTAAATAGAGTCCTTGTACTAAGAGAGTACTAAGCAACCATAAAGTTTCTTTTGCTAAAAAGTCTGCGGTCACATTAGCTTAACTAAGTTTCTTTTGCTAAGCAACCTCATGTTGAAGAGAGCTGTTCTGCTCCATGATCACACCTCTGCTGATAAGAGTGATTCGAGATTGACAATCAGAAAACAAACACAGTTCTTGAATCTTGGACTTTGAAACTGCAACAATGTCGGCTTTAAGAGCTAGGCATTTAACTACCAGTGCCGAAAGCGAAGACGGGTGCAAATGGTGGTGCCATGTGTTTGTATGTTTTGGCTCACACACTCAATTTATAATAATTAGTCTTGCTTTATTTATTTATTCTGGTGACGATGCTAGTTAGATCTGAAAGCGGATGATGAGTAATGATGATCTAGTGAGACAAGTGCTAGTGATACATAAAAAATAGAGAAATTCTAAACGAAACTTTTGTTTTAAAAAATAACTGTTTTCTATATTTTTCACAAATATAACTATTTTCTAAATATTTTTCAAATATTTTTTTTAAATAAAAAATTGATTTTCAACATTTGATAATTTAAATTTTCAAAATTTTGGTTAACTATTATAAAATTAAAATATATTTTGTAGGGGTATAATTTAAATTTAAGATTTAAAATTTAATTTTGAAAGTAAATAGTTTTACTAGCGCAACATCATCAACGAAATCCTTCAGTGAGAAAAGTTTTGTTCTCATTGCTTTTCACTTAAGTCACATTTTTTATTTTGTTAGTTTTTGTTCGACGCCATCTTCTTCGATGAAAAAAAGAACCTTAACCACCAATGAGTAACTCCACACATCCTCGTTAACCCGTGATATCAATTAGTCTTCCAAAAGGAGACCACACATCATATCAAAATGAGGAAATAACTCTACTTTGAACTTTAATTTTCACAATATTGTGTTGTAGGTTCGTAGTATTTGAGCTATTTTTTTTCATGTCCATGAACTCAAAGGTGAGGCTTAGTTCACTGTCCATACAGATTTTTTACGGATTAGAAAATGGTGAATCCAATTAACCTACAAAGAAAAATGAGAAGACATAATTCTCCATATTAGCTTCAAATACTCGCTTTGTTCGATTATATAATATATCTTTATCCAATTTTCCCTACTCTTTTGGTTTACAACCGTCTTTTCAAGAAAAACTAGCACATACCAGAAGAATGCAAAGCATAGTTCATCAGTCTTATTTATTCAACTTTTTTCGAAGTTTGAAGGCTACAATTCAATTTGAACATGGTCTATGTATGCTAATCCTCCATATCCAGTGGCTTCATGCCTATATACTCACCTCAAGAATCTGGCTTGAATGGTCAAAAGACATTCATATGAAACTCTCATACCCTATAGTTTATATTGTTTGATTGACAAATTTTCTTACATGAGCATACATCCAGGCCCGGTCCAAACTATTGAAGAACATAGCGTGAAAATTGCAAAAAACCCCTTAAATTTAATAAAAATTGTAAAAATAACTTATTTTTTTTAAAAATAGCTCTAAAACCCAATAAACAATTGCAAAAATCACATTGACATGGTGCAAATGCATCTCTTGCACCATGCCAACGCCGGCCATGCATACATCCAATCATGGAAAGAATATGGAATTCTAAGCAAGGTTCTCGATTATGGAGTGAAAGAGGTGGCTTAAGAGGATGGTGACTTTGATTAACTGGATCCAATGTGTGTGTTTTGTACTTAATTATCCTCATTTGGAAACACCTGTGGATGAAGATTAGGATGATGACCTTATTTTTGGATCTATGTTTGAGTGAGGATTGTGCCTTATAATTTTATATGGGTTGCACTATGGATTTGCATGTGTACTTTTATGTTTGTTCCCTTGTGCATGTTGCTTGGACTGACATATTCAAGTAAAAATGGTTAGATTGAAGAAGTAGAGGAACTGCAACGGTATTTGAGTTACATGTTGTAGAGGAAAACTAAGAAGTTGAATGAATAATCATAAGTTGAGAAGAAAAGTCAAAGTGCTTCGTGAAACCTCAAGCCACGAGCTGAGTGATGGGTGTAAAGTTTTATCCTAATAAAATGATAAAAAGGCTGCATGTGCACAACCAGTCAATCATAGTACTTAGGGACCGAATCTACAAAGATAAATAATCACACAATAAAATTGTAAATTTCAAGATAGGGTAAATAGAAATATGGGGTTTTGATTTTGGAAATTGATGCAACTGTAAAGTTGTAAAATAATATGATTAAAACGTTGGGCGTTCAAGGATTTGCATGGATATTGATTCGAATTATTCATGATAAACTAGGTGAAGCTATTCTTGTAAACATGAATACGATGGTCAATATGCATACTATCGCAACAATTCCTATGATGCAAATATTAAATCAACTATCGTAGACTAGATTCAAACAACAAGCATTTAAATATCAAGTTCAATTGTTCATTCTATGTGAGCTGCTAGCAAACACAAAACTCGCTAATACATCTTATCATGATAAATCATAACAAAGCGACCAACACAATCATGAATACCTAATTAAAGCGAAAGAAATACAAGACCAGGTCAAAAATCACCATGGAATGTAATCCTATTTATCAAACCAAAGAAACCATTTGAATTGAGTGCCTTAGAACCCAACAATGACACTACTCAAGCATAATAGAGATAAAACAAACCATTCTTATTAAAAACAGTAAGAATAGAGTTTAGAAAAGCTTCTCGAGTGGATAACAAGAGGTGAGATCTTTTTCTCCCTTACAAATCGAAGTCGAAAGAACAAGTGTTTAGAAACGTAAAAGTGTTTATGCCTTTAGATAACTTCGTAACTGGCTTCGTGACTAGCTGGATGTGCTAGCTTATAATGGCCCTCCTTTCCTCTGCTCTACTCTTCTCCTTTTATAGTTGTAGAATCGTCCTAGGACAAATCCCTTGAAGATTTAGAGAATATTCGATGAAAACGGAATATTTCTTTCTTTTTTTTTTTCTCGAGAAGGAGATCGATCGGTCACCTTTTGTGATCGATCGGTCACTGTGTAAAAGCGCATGGTCTTTTTTTCCAGAGAGTTGGTGATCGATCGATCACCTCCTGTGATCGATCGGTCACCGGTTACTATCGCGGAACCGACTTATCCTTGGGATATACTCGAATAGTTTTCAGTATTTTGTGATTATCTCAAGATCTAACCGTTGGATTTGGACGAATATATTTTCGCTGTGAAGCTGAGATCCTCATCTAATGTACTAAAATATGGGCTCGATCCATTGGTGGGATCATCTCTGTATGTGCTGCAACATTTGGTAGAGGAAATCTGACTTTCTGGAAAAAAGCTTGAATTGCTGTATTTATGCCCAAAATGCTTCATTTTTTCCTTATTAAGTTTGAAACCATCGAAAAACATTAAAAACACACTTTTATTTCTAACATTTGAATTTTTATCAATAATTATGAATAAAACAAATAGTAAAAAATAACGAAATATGACGTATTTCATTGAGCAAAGAAAAGAGGCTGCTTGCTGTATAAGAGTGGTTCGTTTATTCAGGTGGGATAAGACCCTTTGTAAAACAAAATAAAGCAAGTGGATTTAGTACTCTGAAAATCTAATAGGATTCATTGCTACAGAAATAATGCAAGTGTATGACATCAGGAGACTAGCAACAATAACTTGCCTTTTGGTATCAAGGGAGGTCAGTTGGTTTTGTGTTGCAGGTGAAACGTATATGAAAGGGAAGGAGACTGGCCAGAAAAGAGTTAAGTTCTTATGAAATAGCTTTAGATGAACTTAGAGGTAGAGAAAATATAACATGGGCTTGTGAATGTACAAAGAGACATGTAATTGTTATTGTGTTGTAAGGTTGGGGTAGATTAGAAATATGTTCAAGAGCGAATGAGAGTGTGTGGTGTCACGTAGCTATGGGTAGAATAAGATAGTTTAATATCTTCTGTAAAAGTATTACTCTAATCTATCTATTGCAGCGGTTGGTGGGTGTAGCGGTTGGTGGGTGTAGTAGTTGCTATGGACCATGTTTGGATCATCAAAATTGTAAGTCACGGGATCGTGACACGTGTTAATGCTAATTTAGACCGTGACATGTGTTAAAACTTAAAACTAATTATAAATTAAAATGGAAAACTTACAAAATCATTATCAAGTAATTCAACCAATAATAAAAAGGAAACTTTTGAAAAGTTCAAAACTAATTAGAAAAGGGAAAATTTCTAATAATCTAAATTTAGTAATATCATCAAAATAGAAAATTTCCGACTCAAGAGAGTATTGGATACTTTCAATATTTTTTAAAAGAAAATTGTATGGAATGAAAATTATACCAGTTAAGAAGATAATAACAAATAGTTACTATTAAAATAATTTTATTCTTTTAGAATTTAAGTCTACATTATCTGATTTTTTACGATTTTATCACATAAATAATATACATGTATTATAGGTAATAGTATTTTTTTCCCTTTGTTATTAAGAATATGAATTTAGTTACACACACATATATATATATATTTTAGGATCCATGATATGAATTAGAACATGAAAAGTAAGATAAAAATGGACTTCTAGTGATTTATGACCCATGTTTAAATAGTATTAAAAAATAATTTAACGGGTTTCTAATTAAAATTAAAAAATTTATGAATAATTTTTCATATGATTACATGCGTATTAACTATTAACGTAGACCTTAATCTAGTTATTAATAAAGATTGTGTCTTTATTGAAATTGCCAAGTCTATTAAATCTGTTTATATTGCTATGTTGTTAATTTGTGCTAAGATTCCTAATTTTTAATCTAAATATTTTGATTCTTTGGTCGAATACTTAAACCTAGACCTGCGACTTCAGATTGTTTGAGTTTTTCAATTCGGATATTTTGGTTTTTTGGGTATTTTGGATAGTAAAATTTCTTCCAAAACTAACCGAAATAAATTATGGTTTGGCTCGGTTCGGTTATCGGGTATTTTGGTTAGTAAATTTTTTACCGAAATTGTCATATATGTTTTTGAAATTTGAAAAATCCGGGCACAAAATCGGTTTAATTGGATAATTTCGGTTGTTTGGTTCATTCAGATCATTTGATTTCTTCTCCTTATAGTCGTAGTTCGTATCATTTACGGTTAGCTATTATTCGGTTATGCATCGTTTGGTTTGAACAACTCCTTTGTTTTGGTTTTATCTATCGTTGTAGATTTTGGTCTTTTGATTGTTTTATTTCTTGTGTATTTATGTCAATTTTTTTAAAAAAGGGTAAATAATCTAATATTTTACGGAAAAAGGAAATAGAATGATTAGTGGTAACTAATTTCAAAGTCATTTTTTTTTATATGGAAAAGATATCTCAAATCCAAACCACCTATTCTAAAGTGATAATATTTTATACAAAAAAGTTTCACTCAATAGTAGACACTAAGAAACTGAATATATCTAAACAATAGTAGAAAGTAGAAATTTTCGGTAGGAACGTAGAAAAAGAACTAAATAGAGTAATTAAATTATGAATGAAAAAGTAGATATTTTTTTTATGGGAGACCGCTCCTTTCTCTCTCTAAATTTTTTGCCTCTGCCTTCTCTCTAAACTATCTTGTTGTTGAGTGGCTCCGGCGGCTCATTTAGCGTCAGAGTTGCACCTGATCTCCTTTCCTTACTTAAGCAGTTTATAGTTTTCCTCTTTTTGGATTACTTGGTTCTTAGATCTATAATTTTTATATCTAGTTTTAAAGATCTAGATTTCAGATCTAGTTCCCTATTTTTTTTGTCTCTGTAGGAGGTCTTCCTCTTCGTATGTTAATGGCTGATGTGATTCGGGGTGGTTGATTTCGAGGGGATTTAATCTTGGTTTCTTTCATTCGATTCCCCTCACATATTGATTATGTCGGTGATGGTTTCATGCGTTAGCCTTGCGTAGGCTACGCTTTATCTCATAGGCGGTGGGGTTTTGGAGACGGGGTTGGTTTTTGTCTCGGTTGAGGTTGTAATCTTATTTAGATTTGTAAGGTCGTCTCCGTTAGATCACAAATCTTGGAGTTTGTTTGACGGTGCGACATAGCTGCTCCCACCTTGGTACTCACTTATCTTCCTTCCACTATAGTTTTAGCTTGTCTCATTTTTGGTTTGATGTTGACAGGATCTTGATTTGTGGTGGTGCCTTGGCTCCGATAAACCATGAACCTTCTGGTTACTTTCTTGTTTTTGATTACCTTTTTCCTTGACACCTTTGACTGATATTTAGTCTATGTGCTTCATCTGCATAACAATTGCGAGTTTTTATTCAAAGCAATTTTCCCTGCAACGTTATTTTTTGTAACGCCCAAAACCTGGTTTGTCTTCTTAATGGTGAAGAGTCAGAATTAGAAGCAACTTTCCCTTGCTCTCGCCCATTCGCTTGTGGGTCGAGTCACTCTTCTTGGCTCTCTAATTAAGTAGATTAAGCAGGTTGGGCTTGTTTAAAATTTTCTTCGAAAAAATAATGGATCCGGTGGTATAGGCGTTTTGTTTCTCAACTATTATGATTTTTATGTGGAATCAATTGGTCTTTATCTTTGGTCTTTGTTTCTAATGTATGTGTTTTTGTAGATTGTCTATGTCTCATATTGGCTCTGAGGATTTCTCTGTTGTTTTTGGCATTTGGCGATGAAGAAATGTTTTCTTGTCGGGTTATGTGTAGTCTCGGTTCAAAATATCAATCAAATATTCGAGAAGACCAAAACAAGAAAAGGTAGACTTTTTTGGAAATACAATATTTTTGGATGTTTTTCAATATTTTTATTTGTAAAAAGAAAATACATGAAAATTACTAAACTTTTTGATTTTGATCAATAAAATATTCCAACACTAATATTTTATGTTTTCAAGCTCGAAGACATGATCATTCCACCGTTGTTGACATATTGGAGCTTGATGGTGCATCCAACACAAAACCCTACTTGACCTTACTGATTCTGGATGACCCATGAACACATGCGATACTATTCGCCACACCTCCCAACCATGTAAACTCTCTCTTTCTAAATTCTCCTAAACTTCTAGTCTTTCTTTGGTAATCGTCGGCAACAGCTTATCCCTGCCTGTAAAGGCAAAGGGTGAAACCTGTTTCCGCACCTCTACTCATCCTATGTGTTTTCAAAACATTTTACCATGTCCTGAATTTTTTTTTAAAATTTATTTATATCCGGCTTTTAGAAAAGATAACTCTTACTGTATTGAATTTGATCCTTCGGATTTCTAATTAAGGATTTCCAAACCTCGGAGCTGATAATCCGAGGTGATTGCTCTGATCTTCTTTACTCAGTCACTCCATCATCATCATCTCACCCGCAAGCTCTAATCTCAACCACTTTTTCCGCTTCGCTTTAGCACTAATTGAGATACTAAAGGTGACATTTATGAAATTCCCTTAAAGTCGATTATCGGGAGGCAAACATATGATTTTGGCCAAAAACAACTATTAGTTTTAAAACGTATAATTGATAACTATAAACAAAATTACAGGTTTCGATCAAGAGTTTCTTGGTAATTCTAAAAGAAAAGAAAACAATAAAATTAGATAGTGAGACAGAAATTTATAAACTCCATAATTAAATAACTATATTTATCAATTTATTCAATTACATTTACATATTCTTAAATTAAAATTATTCAACTATATTACACTACGCACAACACCTATTAATTTGAAGGGTTCATATTTAAAATTTATATGTTGTCGTATACGTTTAAGTCTTAAATTTTATAATATTTGTATATGGTCAAAATCTAATAAAAAAATAAATCTCAACTCAAATATACCACAACTTCAGTGATTTTTCAGCATTTTAACCGCCATAAACTTATTTATAATAGGAACACAAAAACGCAAACTCAAACCAAATATGTTACCAAGTTTTGCCACGAAGAAACCTTAAGCTAAAATAACCCAAAATTTATGAATAAAATCGTTGAATATAACACCATCGTAACAATTCTTCCTTTCCTCCCAGAGCTACTTTTCCACATTTGGAGAAGGACGACAAGTGTAAACCGTCATTGTCTTATTACTAGATCTAGTAGATGAAAATCCAATCACCAGAAGCCTATCTCCAATCGATTTAAACGCAACACCCCAACCTTAAGCAACATTTCCTGTCGAATGCACATTACCAAGTTTGTTCCAAGCGTTTGCGTTTATATCATAAACTTGTAGCTTGTTCGAAGATGTTTTCAATAAGTAAAGGTTATCGTTGACCACGGTGGCGATTGTTCCAATGAGTATAGGTTATCGTTGACCACAATAATACGAGGCAGCAATTGGGGAGACTTGAACGTTATGTCTTTGAACATGTCCGGTATCAGCACCCAATAATTTTTCACCTCATTGTAACTTTCTCACAAGTTAGGTGTTTTGCATTCTCATCACGACCACCAATGACGTAAACTTGTCTCGCAAGAAACATCTTGAACTGATCGTTTATGCATTCCATGAATTATCGTCCATGTTTTGGAATAAACATTGTACTTCTTCGTTGTGCTCACAACCTCGGGGTCCCAATTTCGCCAATCTTGATTCTTCCAGCAAAGAATGCATTGGTACCCCACGGCTCGCGGAACCATACATGACTCGCGGTGTTATCATTGCAGGACCTTTGGTCAACTTATGCATCTCTAACTCCTATCTCCAAAGATAACTCTCTACCTCCTTTCCAATAACGATTAGTTGCATACCTATACTAGTCATTTCCTTATCGCTATAATAGAAGCAAATGTCTGATGGAATTTCTGGAAGCTTCCTAAAATTTTCAAAACTTCTACCAAACGTTGTCCAACAAGTGTTACCGCATGGAAGCAAAAATACGTATAGTTTCACAAGCCCATGCTCACGTCTCATCCTGGAAATCTCACTGTTCTTTAACAGTTGGGAAAATTGCTTGTTGAGAAAATGTAGTTTCTAGTATTCGAAGCAAGAAACATGGGCAAAGATCTCCACTTCAACCTCATACGAAAGTTTAAGAACATCATAACTTGCATTTTGAGCTTTTAAACCTGTCAAATTCTGCATGCCTTCCACGATCACACCTTTTCCTAAATTCAAATAGGAATCTCATGTTTGGTGCCAATAATTAGAAGCTTGTTTGGCTTAGAGCGGCTCAAACTTTTCCACTTCTAGGAGCAAGATTTGTTCTTAGCATTCTTTTAGTCTCATCTTTTGACATGATTTTGTGTGGATCAAACAAAACAAAAAATGAATAAATCATCAGTTGATTAATTCGCAAAAATCTTGTAGAACGTTTTCAATACTTTGATGTTGGTAATTTTGGTTTCTCCTCGACAAGTAGAGATGTTCCACTAAAAACTGGACCAAAGAGATCATTTGTGTTATTGGTGAGACCGACTTTTAAAAGCCCAAAATCTGTCAAACTGCTCATAATTCATATGAAACAAAAAAGTACCATAAGATAAACATGGACACATGGTTCTAATAACTTATCCATGTATTATATTGAGTCTCATAAATGCATATGCTATCTATCCGTGTGGGTTTTATGAGTAAAAAAAGACTATGATCTCCAAAGGATCATATTGCATGACATCATCAAAAAACATTCTCATGGCCTATTACTAATCAATATAAGTTCTCAAATGGTTATTACCTTAACATGACCATCACGTGCAATCAACAAAATGTCAGGCTTCAAATCACGATGCATAACACCCTTGAAGTGTAAATATTCCAAAGCAAGGATCTGACACAAATAATCGACAATGAATCGCAACATCTTGATTTTATAGATATTTTAAACGAGATATTTTGTTCAACACCGGCAATCCCTTTGTGCTGGTCTATAGAAAGGATTTACATATATTTTGTTCAACGCCGGCAATAATTGCTTTACGTATTTATATTTCTACATATATTATATGTATACATAGATAGACGATATACACATGCCATAATTTTTCTAAAATATACTACACAAATTAGGCTATCAAAAAGTTACAATACCAACGGTTCGATTTTATAATATTACACAGATAGCCTAATTTTAGAAACATCAATTAGAGTATACCATCTATATGGCATGTGTATATCGTCTTTCTATGTATACATATACTATATGTAGAAATAAAAATACATAAAGCAATTGTTGCCGGCGTTGAACAAAATATACTTAAATCCTTTCTATAGGCCACCACAAAGGGATTGCCGACGTTGAATTAAATATCTCGTTTAAAATATCTATAGAATCAAGATGTTGCGATTCATTATCGATTGTTTGTGTCAGATCCTTGCTTTGGAATATTTACACTTCACGGATGTTATGCATCGTGATTTGAAGCCTGACATTTTGTTGATTGCACGTGATGGTCATGTTAAGGTAATAACCATTTGAGAACTTATATTGATTAGTAATAGGTCATCAGGATGTTTTGTTCATGCAATATGATGCTCTGGAGATCATAGTCTTTTTTTACTCATAAAACCCACACGAATAGATAGCAAATACATTTATGAGACTATAAATATAATACGTGTAAGTTATTACAACTATGCGTCCATGTTTATCTTATGGTACCTTTTTGTTTCATCTAAATTCTGAGTAGTTTGACAGATTTTGGGCTTTCAAAAGTCGGTCTCATCAATAGCATTGATGATCTCTTTGGTCTAGTTTTAAGTGGAACATCTCTACTTGTCGAGGAGAAACCAAAATTACCAACATCAAAGTTTTAAAAACGTTCTACGAGATTGTTGCGAATTAATCAACTAATGATCTATTCATTTTTTGTTTTGTGGTTTGAAATCCACAAAAAAAATCTTGTCAAAAGATGAGAGTAAAAGAATGCCAAGAATATAACTTGCTCCTAGAAATTGAAAATGTTTGAGCCGCTCTAAGCCAAAGAAGCTTCTAATTACTGGCACCAAACCTGAGATTCATAATATGAATTTAGGAAAAGATCTGAAACGACCCAACCCTTTTTTTTTTTTTTTAAAAACATTTAACCCTAGGTCTCGGATTAGCATTCCCATAAATGCTATCCTCAACAACCAAGCAACAAATACAAGCAACCAGCGGATAACAATAAACAATTACACCAGAAATCAATTCCATTAAACTAAACCAATCCAAGATAAATTCCAATTCCACAAAACCAGCAACCTAACCAGGTTCTAAAACAGAAATGGAAAACAACAAAATCACACAGCACGAAACCGAGACCCTAGATCATCTCCCTCTTCGTTGCCATGATTCCACGATCACAATTTGCCTTTACCTGCATCACATGGAAAAAAGAGGTGCGTGAGTATTATCATAAATACCCAGTGAGACGGTCCTCCCATCTACGACTGCGTACTCAGACGCGATGGATCCGCTCAGGCAAACATACATCAATCAGCACACAAAACACAACAACACGGCTCAACCACAGCCAACCAGACAGGCTGTCGATCGACACTACCACTAGGTGTCGATCGACACCTTCTGCATGTGCCTGTCGATCGACACACCTCTAGGTGTCGATCGACAGCACCTCCAATACCTGTCGAAAACAGCAATCCACATACAACAAGCACAATACACATACAACAAGCACAATACACAGTCTCAAACAAACACATCAATATCAATCAATTCGTTCTAAACCTATCACCAAACAACCCTAACGAATCCACCGGCCCAGAAGCCATGGTCACGCACTCACCTTAGCCTAATAGTTGCCTCAGACCTCAACCTCTGGCAACTCTCCTCCTTTGCCTAATGAACAAGGCAAACCAAACCAGTCGGTTCACCCAAACAGAAATAGTCGGTTAAACCAACCAACCAAACCAATCCGGTTAACTAAATCAATCTGGTTAACTAAACAAAACCAAACCAAACCAATCCGGTTAACTAAACCAAACCAAACCAAAATAAACCAAACCGGTTAACTAAACCAAACCAAACCAATTCGAGTTTCTCCTAAACCGGATTAGGGTTTTCTAAAAATAGAAACGACACGCCGACTTCAAAAGCACACTGACAACGGAGATTACCTCAGAATAATGATCGAAAACCTGATATAGAATTGTGAGACCGAGACCTTTCCAACGATATGCAGATCGTTTCCTAACGCCTTCTAGTTCGACGGGAAAACACCCACGAAGTGGACTGATCGCAGATCCAATTCTGCACGAACCTCTCTCGGGAAAACAACAATAAATCTCAGAATACTCATCCAAAAGACAATCCGATTGCGACTAAAGCTAGATATAAGAGTGGAGAACTTACCCTAAAACTTTAACTCCAATCCAAACAGATTATCCTATTCGATCATATGTTCTTCTAAAACGCGTCAGAACTGTCTTCATCCCATTCTTTTCTATAAACCACCACAAACTAACCTGCTCTCTTCTCTTTCAATTTCTCAGCCTCTTCCACGTTTTATCTGCACAAAACGGAGGCTGCTCTCTTTTATACTCAAGCCCTAGGGTTCACTTAACCCAAACCAGCCAAACCGAACAATTAAAATTAAACCATTCGGTCCAATTCAATTATCTTTCCTAAATTTTGGTTCACGGGCGTTACAATTCTCCCCCACTAAACATGGATTCGTCCTCGAATCCTAAAACACAACCCACATGGCTAACCACCTGGCCAACCTGCCAGTAACACCGGAGACTACATCTCCCAGACCTTCCCGAGGCTCACATCCGTCCAATGCATATAAACCCGTCTACGACATTGATCACTCATAGCTCATAACCACACCCTCTAACTCTCGGGATCGTCACCCCTTGAGTTCTCGGTGCCACATATCAACCCACCTCAGTCCACGCAGTCCTGACGGTGTTTGATACCAACTATCTCCATAACCCTCACTTTCAGAACACATAGTCCCTCAAGCTCTCGGTATGCAGGGAACCCACACATCCCCTGGAGAGACACAACTCTCAAAGATCTGCCAGAGATCACAATCTCCATGAACTATCTCCATACCCTCACGTCCCCAGTCCACGCAGTCCTGGCGAACGATCGGTATGCAGGGAACCCACACATCCCCTGGACGAACAACCTCTAGACGTCTATAATGCATCTCTGACCGGAACTACCTCCCAAGGTCTCTACATGATACTCCCAACCCAGAATAGCATCACAATCGTGATCATCACAGATCACCCGGACCATCCCTCACCCCGGATGTCCCTGCAGAGTCTCTCCGGAACTAGACAGTTCTACCCACAGTAAAACTTCTATTCCGAGACTCGCTAAATGCATAACACCTATGCCCCGTTAGAGTTCCACCGAAACTGGCAAGCTCTACCCACTATAAAGCTTCCATTCCGAGGTTCTCTAACCACAACCCGCACACAACCCGTTAGAGTTTCCCGAAACTGGCAAGTTTTACTCACTAAAACTTCTATTTCAAGGTCCTCTAACCACACACTCATGACCAAAACCCCGGTCATCTGGACAACCCATCACACAGGGTGCCCCTGCTAGAGTTTCTCCGAAATAGACAAGTTCTAACCACTATAAACCTTCTATTTCGAGATCCTCCAACCACCTACTCCAGGCTACCAAAGCCAAAACACAAGAACCTCATGGCTACACAGCCATTCATCCGCACTCATGGCTACCACAACCATTCATCCGCACTCATGGCTACCACAGCCACCACACTCACATCATAACAACATGAGTCCAAAAAAAACCGGCAACCCTGCCGCAATGTCTAAGGAAACATGCCCCACTTCCTCTCTGGAATGGGTAAACGACCCCCACCAACTGGCAACTTATCACAAAGCACTACCTAATTAGCCACGTCCTTCTTCATCCCGACTCAGAGATAGTACCGTTTCCGATCACTATGCCTCTTTGTCGCTTCCGGATGAATAGAGAAACCCTAACGGAGATTCCACGAAATGCGTTTATGAGGTTGATGAGCGAAGCCTTTCATGAGTATCTGGATAAGTTTGTGATTAACTTCATTAGCGGCATCTTGGTGTATTCGAAGAGTCCCGGGGAAACATGAGAACTAGGAGAAGGCAGTTTTGGGAAAGTCGCGAGAGAAGAAGTGGTGAACAGGTGAAGTGTCTGGCAAGGGAAATGGGTTTTTCAGGGTCTTACTGTTCCGGCATATAGAGTTTCTGTGGATCCAGTTAAGATTCATAGTCTACCTGAGTTCGAGCCTAGACCGAGGAACGCAACTAGGATTAGTAGTTTTCTCGCGCTGGCAAGTTATTTTAGGAGTTTCATCAAAGGTTTTGCGAGTTTGACTCAATCTATGACCAAGCGGTTAGAGGAGGTTCCTTTTGTGTGGTCTTTGGATTTGGAGGCGAAAGTGATGGGTGGAGTTGTAGCAGATTGTGATCTATTTATAGTTTACCATCGTTAGAACTTAGCTGGAGGCGGATGCTCTTAGTCGGAGGCAGTATGCTTTGGCTGAGGAGTAGGATGTGGAGGTATGGTGAGTGAGATTGATACGTTGGGGTGGTGTGTTATCTCACGAGAGCCGTTGGGGGCTGGAGGCAGTTAATCAGGCAAACCTCTGAGCATGTTCGAGTAGCTCAGGAGAAGGATCAGGGTTGGTGGATTCTTCTAAGGTTGAAGGTTCTGGTTATTACGTCTCAGCGATTGAAACTATCTTGGGGCACGGGTGAGTCTGTGTGCCTAAGGTTGAGGTTTGGAGAGGAGATTTCTGGGAGAGGCTCATGTGAGCATGTTTTCTCTATTCATCCGGGAGCGACAAGAGGCATAGTGATCGGAAACGGTACTATCTCTAAGTCGGGATGAAGAAGGACGTGGCTAACTAGGTCGCAACTTGCGATAAGTTGCCAGTTGGTGGGGGTTGTTTACCCATTCCAGAGGGAAAGTGGGGCATGTTTCCTTAGATATTACGGCAGGGTTGCCGGTTTCTTGGACTCATGTTGTTATTTGAGTGACTGCGGATTGTCTGTCTAGGTTAACACATTTTATGACCATTAGGCAAACCGAGGGAGCAGCGGTTCTGGTTATGAAATATGTGAGCGAGTTAGTGTGGTGGCTTGGAGTGCTAGCAATTTTTGTGTCAGACAGAGATCCGAGGTGCACTTCTGAGTTTGTGAGGGCTTTAAGGCCAGTAGTGGTATGACCCCTTTTGAATTTGTATGGGAGGCCATGTCGCACATTATATGCTAGATCCAAGTGGGGGAGAGAAGCATATATGGTGCATATCTTGTTCAGAAGACGACGGAGAAGATCCGTGTTGCGAACTGAACTTGAAAGACGCTCTTGATTGGCCGAGGAGTTATGCCGATAAAAAGAGTAATGAGCTAGAGTTTAAGTGGTGATGTTGCAGGGTTCAAACATATCCATTGCAGAGGATAGGCTTAGTCGGTGGTTTATGGGCTCGTTTCGGGTGGTGGAGCGAGTGAGACCAGTTGCTTATCGTTTGGAGCTACCTCAGATCATGTATAACTTTCTTGAGTGTTCCATGTGTCGAAGCTCAAGAAGTGTCTACAGGGGTCTTGGGAGGTAGTGGTGAGGACTCCAGCTGATCTTCAGTTTTTGGCGGTTGAGTTGAGGCCGGTAAGGATCCTTGAGAGAAATGTCAGGATCTTCCGCCGGAAAAAGGGGGCCGTTGTCGAGAGTCTTGTGGGACTGTGACGATGTCCAGGAAGAGACTTCAGACTCAGAGGTTAAGATGAGACAAGGTTTGATTGTGGTTTATGAAGCAAGTCGGGAAGTGAATTGGGTCTCATGAGTTCCAATGTCTGGTTTGGTAGTGATCACCAGGTGTGGTGATGTGGTTGGAATTATGTATTTTCGTTGGAGTCGAAACGATTATGACATTCTTCCGGTTTCATAAGATGTGTAGTTCTTATGATGTGAGTGTGGTGGCTGTGGTAGCCATGAGTGCGGATGAATGGCTGTGTAGCCATGAAGTTCTTGTGTTTTGGCTTTGGTAGCCTGGAGTAGGTGGTTGGAGGATCTCGAAATAGAAGGTTTATAGTGGTTAGAACTTGTCTATTTCGGAGAAACTCTAGCAGTGGCACCCTGTGTGATGGGCTGTCCAGATGACCGGGGTTTTGGTCATAAGTGTGTGGTTAGAGGACCTTAAAATGGAAGTTTTAGTGAGTAAAACTTGCCAGTTTTGGGAAACTCTAACGGGTTGTGTGCGGGTTGTGGTTAGAGAACCTCGGAATGGAAGCTTTATAGTGGGTAGAGCTTGCCAGTTTCGGTGAAACTCTAACGGGGCATAGGTGTTATGCGTTTAGGGAGTCTCGGAATAGAAGTTTTACTGTGGGTAGAACTGTCTAGTTCCGGAGAGACTCTGCAGGGACATCTGGGGTGAGGGATGGTCCGGGTGATCTGTTATGATCACGATTGTGATGGTATTCCGGGTTGGGAGTATCATGTAGAGACCTTGGGAGGTAATTCCGGTCAGAGATGCATTATAGACGTCTAGAGTTGGTGTGTCCAGGGGATGTGTGGGTTCCCTGCATACCGATCGTTCGCCAAGACTGCGTAGACTGGGGACGTGAGGGTATGGAGATAGTTCATGGAGATTGTGATCTCTGGCAAATCTTTGAGAGTTGTGTCTCTCCAAGGGATGTGTGGGTTCCCTGCATACCGAGAGCTTGAGGGACTATGTGTTCTGAAAGTGAGGGGTATGGAGATAGTTGGTATCAAACACCGTCAGGACTGCGTGGACTGAGGTGGGTTTATATGTGGCACCGTGAACTCAAGGGGTGACGATCCCGAGAGTTAGAGGGTGTGGTTATGAGCTATGAACGATCAATGTCGTAGACGGGTCTATATGCATAGGACGTATATGAGCCTCGTGAAGGTCTGGGAGATGTAGTCTCCGGTGTTACTGGCAGGTTGGCCAGGTGGTTAGCCATGTGGGTTGTGTTTTAGGATTCGAGGACAAATCCATGTTTAGTGGGGGAGAATTGTAACGCCCGTGAACCAAAATTTAGAAAAGAGAATTGAATTGGACCGAATTGTTTAATTTTAATTGTTCGGTTTGGCTGGTTTGGGTTAAGTGAACCCTAGGGCTTGAGTATAAAAGAGAGCAGCCTCCATTTTGTGCAGATAAAACGTGGAAGAGGCTGAGAAATTGAAAGAGAAGATAGCAGGTTCGTTTGTGGTGGTTTGTAGAAAAGAATGGGATGAAGACAGTTCTGATGCGTTTTAGAAGAATAGATGATCGAATAGCCTAATTTGTTTGGATTGGAGTGAAACTTTTAGAGTAAGTTCGCCACTCTCATATCTAGCATTAGGCGAAATCGGACTGTCTTTTGGATGAGTATTCTGAGATTTATTGTTGTTTTCCCGAGAGAAGTTCGTGCAGAATTGGATCTGCAATCAGTCCACTTCGTGGGTGTTTTCCCGTCGAACCAGAATGAATTAGGAGTCGATCTGCATGTCGTTGGAAAGGTCTCGGTCTCACAATTCTAGATCAGGTTTTCGATCATGATTCTGAGGTAATGTCCGTTCTCAGTGTGCTTTCGAAGTCGGCGTGTCGTTTCTGTTTTTAGAAAACCCTAATCCGGTTTAAGAGAAACTCGAATTGGTTTGGTTTAACTAACTAGATTGGTTTGGTTTGGTTTAGTTAACCGGTTTGGTTTAATTTGGTTTGGTTTGGTTTAGTTAACCGGATTGGTTTGACTTGGTTTAGTTAACCGGATTGGTTTGGTTGGTTGGTTGGTTTAATCGACTATTTCTGTTTGGGTTAACCGACTGGTTTGGTTTGCCTTGTTCATTAGGCAAAGGAGGAGAGTTGCCAGAGGTTGAGGTCTGAGGCAACTATTAGGCTAAGGTGAGTGCGTGACCATGGTCCCAAGTGGATGGAACATTAGGATTCCTGGTGATAGGTTGATTGATGGTTTGACCTTTTGATTGATTGAGATATGTGTGTTGTGCGATCGTTCTATGGTGTTTGGCTAACGTTTTATTGCAGGTGATCGACACTCCTGTTGTATTGTATTGTGTTTGTTTGTTGTGATGTGTGTTTGCCTGGTGTTTCATTTATCTTGGTAATTGGCCAAGTAGATGGGATGACCGTCTCACTGAGTATTTATGATAATACTCACGCATCTCTTTTTCCCATGTGATGCAGGTAAAGGCAAATTGTGATCGTGGAATCACGGCTACGAAGAGGGAGATGATCTAGGGTCTCGAGTTTCGTGCCTTGAGTTGTTTCCATTACTGTTTTAGAACCGCTGCTAGGTTGCTGGTTTTTATTGGATGAATATTGTGGAACTGATTGGTTAGTTATTTAATGGAATTGAATTGTTGGTTTGTTTGGTTATCCGCTGTAGTGTAATCTGTGATGTTTTGCTTGGTTGTTGAGGATAGCATTTATGGGAATGCCAGTCCGAGACCAAGGTTTGTATGTTAAAAAAAAAAAAAACGGGTCGGGTTGTTTCAGTTTGGTATCAGAGCAAAAGAGGAATCTCTGATATCTCTGATATCACTAGATCATCTCCCTCTTCGTTGCCATGATTCTACGATCACAATTTGCCTTTACCTGCATCACATGGAAAAAAGAGATGCGTGAGTATTATCATAAATACCCAGTGAGACGGTCCTCCCATCTACGACAGCGCACTCAGACGCGATGGATTCGCTCAGGCAAAGATACATCAATCAGCACACAAAACACAACAACACGGCTCAACCACAGCCAACCAGACAGGCTGTCGATCGACACTACCACTAGGTGTCGATCGACACCTTCTGCATGTGCCTGTCGATCGACACACCCTCTAGGTGTCGATCGACAACACCTCACATACCTGTCGAAAACAGCAATCCACATACAACAAGCACAATACACAGTCTCAAACAAACACATCAATATCAATCAATTCGTTCTAAACCTATCACCAAACAACCCTAACGAATCCACTGGCCCAGAAGCCATGGTCACGCACTCACCTTAGCCTAATAGTTGCCTCAGACCTCAACCTCTGGCAACTCTCCTCCTTTGCCTAATGTACAAGGCAAATCAAACCAGTCGGTTAACCCAAACAGAAATAGTTGGTTAAATCAACCAACCAAACCAATCCGGTTAACTAAACCAATCTAGTTAACTAAACAAAACCAAACCAAACCAATCCAGTTAACTAAACCAAACCAAGCCAAATTAAACCAAACCGGTTAACTAAACCAAACCAAACCAATTCGAGTTTCTCCTAAACCGGATTAGGTTTTCTAAAAACAGAAACGACACGCCGACTTCGAAAGCACACTGAGAACGGAGATTACCTCAGAATCATGATCGAAAACCTGATCTAGAATCGTGAGACCGAGACCTTTCCATCGATATGCAGATCGTTTCCTAACTCCTTCTGGTTCGACGGGAAAATACCCACGAAGTGGACTGATCGCAGATCCAATTCTGCACGAACCTCTCTCGGGAAAACAACAATAAATCTCAGAATACTCATCTAAAAGACAGTCCGATTTCGCCTAAAGCTAGATATGAGAGTGGATAACTTACGCTAAAAGTTTCAGTCCAATCCAAACAAATTAGGCTATTCGATCATCTATTCTTCTAAAACGCATTAGAACTGTCTTCATCCCATTCTTTTCTACAAACCACCACAAACGAACTTGCTACCTTCTCTTTCAATTTCTCAGCCTCTTCCATGTTTTATCTGCACAAAACGGAGGCTGCTCTCTTTTATACTCAAGCCCTAGGGTTCACTTAACCCAAACCAGCCAAACCGAACAATTAAAATTAAACCATTCGGTCCAATTCAATTATCTTTCCTAAATTTTGGTTCACGGGCGTTACAATTCTCCCCCACTAAACATGGATTCGTCCTCGAATCCTAAAACACAACCCACATGGCTAACCACCTGGCCAACCTGCCAGTAACACCGGAGACTACATCTCTCAGACCTTCCCGAGGCTCATATCCGTCTTATGCATATAGACCCGTCTACGACATTGATCGTTCATAGCTCATAACCACACCCTCTAACTCTCGGGATCGTCACCCCTTGAGTTCACGGTGCCACATATAAACCCACCTCAGTCCACGCAGTCCTGACGGTGTTTGATACCAACTATCTCCATACCCCTCACTTTCAGAACACATAGTCCCTCAAGCTCTCGGTATGCAGGGAACCCACACATCCCCTGGAGAGACACAACTCTCAAAGATCTGCCAGAGATCACAATCTCCATGAACTATCTCCATACCCTCACGTCCCCAGTCCACGCAGTCCTGGCGAACGATCGGTATGCAGGGAACCCACACATCCCCTGGACGAACCAACTCTAGACGTCTATAATGCATCTCTGACCGGAACTACCTCCCAAGGTCTCTACATGATACTCCCAACCCGGAATACCATCACAATCGTGATCATCACAGATCACCCGGACCATCCCTCACCCCGGATGTCCCTGCAGAGTCTCTCCGGAACTAGACAGTTCTACCCACAGTAAAACTTCTATTCTGAGACCTCCTAAACGCATAACACCTATGCCCCGTTAGAGTTCCACCGAAACTGACAAGCTCTACCCACTATAAAGCTTCCATTCCGAGGTTCTCTAACCACAACCCGCACACAACCCGTTAGAGTTTCCCGAAACTGGCAAGTTTTACTCACTAAAACTTCCATTTCAAGGTCCTCTAACCACACACTCATGACCAAAACCCCGGTCATCTGGACAGCCCATCACACCCCTGCTAGAGTTTCTCCGAAATAGACAAGTTCTAACCACTATAAACCTTCTATTTCGAGATCCTCCAACCACCTACTCCAGGCTACCAAAGCCAGAACACAAGAACCTCATGGCTACACAGCCATTCATCCGCACTCATGGCTACCACAGCCATTCATCCGCACTCATGGCTACCACAGCCACCACACTCACATCAAAAGAACTACACATCTTATGAAACCGGAAGAATGTCATAATCGTTTAACTGAAACGACCCAACCCGTTATTTTTTTTCTTTAAAAACATTTAACCTTGGTCTTATATTAGCATTCCCATAAATGCTATCCTCAACAACCAAGCAACAAATATAAGCAACCAACGGATAACAATAAACAATTAAACCAGAAATCAATTCCATTAAACTAAACCAAACCAAGATAAATTCCAATTCCACAAAACCAGCAACCTAACCAGGTTCTAAAACAGAAATGGAAAACAACAAAATCACACAGCACGAAACCGAGACCCTAGATCATCTCCCTCTTCGTTGCCATGATTCCACGATCACAATTTGCCTTTACCTGCATCACATGGAAAAAAGAGATGCGTGAGTATTATCATAAATACCCAGTGAGACGGTCCTCCCATCTACGACAGCGCACTCAGACGCGATGGATCCGCTCAGGCAAAGATACATCAATCAGCACACAAAACACAACAACACGGCTCAACCACAGCCAACCAGACAGGCTGTCGATCGACACTACCACTAGGTGTCGATCGACACCTTCTGCATGTGCCTGTCGATCGACACACCCTCTAGGTGTCGATCGACAACACCTCACATACCTGTCGAAAACAGCAATCCACATACAACAAGCACAATACACAGTCTCAAACAAACACATCAATATCAATCAATTCGTTCTAAACCTATCACCAAAGAACCCTAACAAATCCACCGGCCCAGAAGCCATGGTCAGGCACTCACCTTAGCCTAATAGTTGCCTCAGACCTCAACCTCTGGCAACTCTCCTCCTTTGCCTAATGTACAAGGCAAATCAAACCAGTCGGTTAACCCAAACAGAAATAGTTGGTTAAACCAACCAACCAAACCAATCCGGTTAACTAAACCAATCTAGTTAACTAAACAAAACCAAACCAAACCAATCCAGTTAACTAAACCAAACCAAACCAAAATAAACCAAACCGGTTAACTAAACCAAACCAAACCAATTCGAGTTTCTCCTAAACCGGATTAGGGTTTTCTAAAAACAGAAACGACACACCGACTTCGAAAGCACACTGAGAACGGAGATTACCTCAGAATCATGATCGAAAACCTGATCTAGAATCGTGAGACCGAGACCTTTCCATCGATATGCAGATCGTTTCCTAACTCCTTCTGGTTCGACGGGAAAATACCCACGAAGTGGACTGATCGCAGATCCAATTCTGCACGAACCTCTCTCGGGAAAACAACAATAAATCTCAGAATACTCATCTAAAAGACAGTCCGATTTCGCCTAAAGCTAGATATGAGAGTGGATAACTTACGCTAAAAGTTTCAGTCCAATCCAAACAAATTAGGCTATTCGATCATCTATTCTTCTAAAACGCATTAGAACTGTCTTCATCCCATTCTTTTCTACAAACCACCACAAACGAACTTGCTACCTTCTCTTTCAATTTCTCAGCCTCTTCCATGTTTTATCTGCACAAAACGGAGGCTGCTCTCTTTTATACTCAAGCCCTAGGGTTCACTTAACCCAAACCAGCCAAACCGAACAATTAAAATTAAACCATTCGGTCCAATTCAATTATCTTTCCTAAATTTTGGTTCACGGGCGTTACAATTCTCCCCCACTAAACATGGATTCGTCCTCGAATCCTAAAACACAACCCACATGGCTAACCACCTGGCCAACCTGCCAGTAACACCGGAGACTACATCTCTCAGACCTTCCCGAGGCTCATATCCGTCTTATGCATATAGACCCGTCTACGACATTGATCGTTCATAGCTCATAACCACACCCTCTAACTCTCGGGATCGTCACCCCTTGAGTTCACGGTGCCACATATAAACCCACCTCAGTCCACGCAGTCCTGACGGTGTTTGATACCAACTATCTCCATACCCCTCACTTTCAGAACACATAGTCCCTCAAGCTCTCGGTATGCAGGGAACCCACACATCCCCTGGAGAGACACAACTCTCAAAGATCTGCCAGAGATCACAATCTCCATGAACTATCTCCATACCCTCACGTCCCCAGTCCACGCAGTCCTGGCGAACGATCGGTATGCAGGGAACCCACACATCCCCTGGACGAACCAACTCTAGACGTCTATAATGCATCTCTGACCGGAACTACCTCCCAAGGTCTCTACATGATACTCCCAACCCGGAATACCATCACAATCGTGATCATCACAGATCACCCGGACCATCCCTCACCCCGGATGTCCCTGCAGAGTCTCTCCGGAACTAGACAGTTCTACCCACAGTAAAACTTCTATTCTGAGACCTCCTAAACGCATAACACCTATGCCCCGTTAGAGTTCCACCGAAACTGACAAGCTCTACCCACTATAAAGCTTCCATTCCGAGGTTCTCTAACCACAACCCGCACACAACCCGTTAGAGTTTCCCGAAACTGGCAAGTTTTACTCACTAAAACTTCCATTTCAAGGTCCTCTAACCACACACTCATGACCAAAACCCCGGTCATCTGGACAGCCCATCACACCCCTGCTAGAGTTTCTCCGAAATAGACAAGTTCTAACCACTATAAACCTTCTATTTCGAGATCCTCCAACCACCTACTCCAGGCTACCAAAGCCAGAACACAAGAACCTCATGGCTACACAGCCATTCATCCGCACTCATGGCTACCACAGCCATTCATCCGCACTCATGGCTACCACAGCCACCACACTCACATCAAAAGAACTACACATCTTATGAAACCGGAAGAATGTCATAATCGTTTAACTGAAACGACCCAACCCGTTATTTTTTTTCTTTAAAAACATTTAACCTTGGTCTTATATTAGCATTCCCATAAATGCTATCCTCAACAACCAAGCAACAAATATAAGCAACCAACGGATAACAATAAACAATTAAACCAGAAATCAATTCCATTAAACTAAACCAAACCAAGATAAATTCCAATTCCACAAAACCAGCAACCTAACCAGGTTCTAAAACAGAAATGGAAAACAACAAAATCACACAGCACGAAACCGAGACCCTAGATCATCTCCCTCTTCGTTGCCATGATTCCACGATCACAATTTGCCTTTACCTGCATCACATGGAAAAAAGAGATGCGTGAGTATTATCATAAATACCCAGTGAGACGGTCCTCCCATCTACGACAGCGCACTCAGACGCGATGGATCCGCTCAGGCAAAGATACATCAATCAGCACACAAAACACAACAACACGGCTCAACCACAGCCAACCAGACAGGCTGTCGATCGACACTACTACTAGGTGTCGATCGACACCTTCTGCATGTGCCTGTCGATCGACACACCCTCTAGGTGTCGATCGACAACACCTCACATACCTGTCGAAAACAGCAATCCACATACAACAAGCACAATACACAGTCTCAAACAAACACATCAATATCAATCAATTCGTTCTAAACCTATCACCAAAGAACCCTAACAAATCCACCGGCCCAGAAGCCATGGTCAGGCACTCACCTTAGCCTAATAGTTGCCTCAGACCTCAACCTCTGGCAACTCTCCTCCTTTGCCTAATGTACAAGGCAAATCAAACCAGTCGGTTAACCCAAACAGAAATAGTTGGTTAAACCAACCAACCAAACCAATCCGGTTAACTAAACCAATCTAGTTAACTAAACAAAACCAAACCAAACCAATCCAGTTAACTAAACCAAACCAAACCAAAATAAACCAAACCGGTTAACTAAACCAAACCAAACCAATTCGAGTTTCTCCTAAACCGGATTAGGGTTTTCTAAAAACAGAAACGACACACCGACTTCGAAAGCACACTGAGAACGGAGATTACCTCAGAATCATGATCGAAAACCTGATCTAGAATCGTGAGACCGAGACCTTTCCATCGATATGCAGATCGTTTCCTAACTCCTTCTGGTTCGACGGGAAAATACCCACGAAGTGGACTGATCGCAGATCCAATTCTGCACGAACCTCTCTCGGGAAAACAACAATAAATCTCAGAATACTCATCTAAAAGACAGTCCGATTTCGCCTAAAGCTAGATATGAGAGTGGAGAACTTACCCTAAAAGTTTCACTCCAATCCAAACAGATTAGGCTATTCGATCATCTATTCTTCTAAAACGCATTAGAACTGTCTTCATCCCATTCTTTTCTACAAACCACCACAAACGAACCTGCTACCTTCTCTTTCAATTTCTCAGCCTCTTCCATGTTTTATCTGCACAAAACGGAGGCTGCTCTCTTTTATACTCAAGCCCTAGGGTTCACTTAACCCAAACCAGCCAAACCGAACAATTAAAATTAAACCATTCGGTCCAATTCAATTATCTTTCCTAAATTTTGGTTCACGGGCGTTACAATTCTCCCCCACTAAACATGGATTCGTCCTCGAATCCTAAAACACAACCCACATGGCTAACCACCTGGCCAACCTGCCAGTAACACCGGAGACTACATCTCTCAGACCTTCCCGAGGCTCATATCCGTCTTATGCATATAGACCCGTCTACGACATTGATCGTTCATAGCTCATAACCACACCCTCTAACTCTCGGGATCGTCACCCCTTGAGTTCACGGTGCCACATATAAACCCACCTCAGTCCACGCAGTCCTGACGGTGTTTGATACCAACTATCTCCATACCCCTCACTTTCAGAACACATAGTCCCTCAAGCTCTCGGTATGCAGGGAACCCACACATCCCCTGGAGAGACACAACTCTCAAAGATCTGCCAGAGATCACAATCTCCATGAACTATCTCCATACCCTCACGTCCCCAGTCCACGCAGTCCTGGCGAACGATCGGTATGCAGGGAACCCACACATCCCCTGGACGAACCAACTCTAGACGTCTATAATGCATCTCTGACCGGAACTACCTCCCAAGGTCTCTACATGATACTCCCAACCCGGAATACCATCACAATCGTGATCATCACAGATCACCCGGACCATCCCTCACCCCGGATGTCCCTGCAGAGTCTCTCCGGAACTAGACAGTTCTACCCACAGTAAAACTTCTATTCCGAGACCTCCTAAACGCATAACACCTATGCCCCGTTAGAGTTCCACCGAAACTGACAAGCTCTACCCACTATAAAGCTTCCATTCCGAGGTTCTCTAACCACAACCCGCACACAACCCGTTAGAGTTTCCCGAAACTGGCAAGTTTTACTCACTAAAACTTCCATTTCAAGGTCCTCTAACCACACACTCATGACCAAAACCCCGGTCATCTGGACAGCCCATCACACCCCTGCTAGAGTTTTTCCGAAATAGACAAGTTCTAACCACTATAAACCTTCTATTTCGAGATCCTCCAACCACCTACTCCAGGCTACCAAAGCCAAAACACAAGAACCTCATGGCTACACAGCCATTCATCCGCACACATGGCTACCACACCTGGTGATCACTACCAAACCAGACATTGGAACCCATGAGACCCAGTTAACTTCCCGGCTTGCTTCACAAACCACAATCGAACCTTGTCTCATCTTAACCTCTGGTTCTCAAGTCTCTTCCTGGACACCGTCACAGTCCCACAAGACTCTCGATAACGGCTCCCTTTTTCTGGCGCAAGATCCTCACACTTCTCTTAAGGATCCTTACCGGCCTCAACTCAACTGCCAAAAACTGAAGATCAGCTGGAGTCCTCACCACTACCTCCCTAGACCCCTGTAGACACTTCCTGAGCTTCGACACATGGAACACTCAAGAAAGTTCTACAGGTTCTGAGGTAGCTCCAAACGATAAGCAACTGGTCCCACTCGCTCCACCACCCGAAACGAGCCTATAAACCACCGACTAAGCCTATCCTCTGCAATGGATATGTTAGAGCCCTGCAACATCACCACTTAAACTTTAGCTCATTCCTCTTTTTATCGGCATAACTCCTCGGCCGATCAAGAGCGTCTTTCAAGTTCAGTTCGCAACACGGATCTTCTCCGTCGTCTTCTGAACAAGATATGCACCATATATTCTTGTCTCCCCCACTTGGATCTAGCATAAAATGTGCGACATGGCCTCCCACACAAAACTCAAAAGAAGCCACACCACTACTGGCCTGAAAGCCCTCACAAACTCAGAAGTGCACCTCGGATCTCTGTCTGACACAAAAATCGCTAGCACTCCAAGCCACCGCACTAACTCGCTCACATATTTCATAACCAGAACCGCTGCTCCCTCGGTTTGCCTAATGGTCAGAAAATGTGTTAACCTAGACAGACGATCCATAGTAACTCAAATAACAACATGAGTCCAAAAAAAACAGGCAACCCTGCCGCAATCTCTAAGGAAACATGCCCCACTTCCTCTCTGGAAAGGGTAAACGACCCCCACCAACTGGCAACTTATCACAAACCACTACCTAATTAGCCACGTCCTTCTTCATCCCGACTCAGAGATAGTACCGTTTCCGATCACTATGCCTCTTTGTCGCTTCCGGATGAATAGAAAAACATGCTCTCATTAGCCCCTCCCAGAAATCTCCTACCTTAAACCTCAACCTTAGGCGCACAGACTCACACGTGCCCTAAGATAGTTTCAAATGCCGGGACCTAGTAACCAGAAGCTTCAACCTTAGAAGAATCCACGAACCCTGATCCTTCTCCTGAGCTACTCGAAGCCTGCTCAAAAGGTTTGCCTGATTAATTGTCTCCAGCCCCAACGGCTCTCATGAGATAACGCACAACCTCAACGTCCCAATCTCACTTAACCATACTTCCACATCCTGCTCCTGTGCCAAGCCATACCGCCTCCGACTAAGAGCATCCACCTCTAGCTAAGTTCACCACGATGGTAAACCAAAACTGAACCCAACCGCTACAACTCCACCCATCACTTCTGCCTCAAAACCTAAGACCACACAAAAGGAACCTCCTCTAACCGCTTGGTCATAGATTGAGTCAAACTCGCAAAACTTTTGATGAAACTCCTGAAATAACTTGCTAGCCCGAGAAAACTACTAATCCTAGTTGCGTTCCTCGGTCTAGGCTCGAACTCAGGTAGACTGAATCTTAACTGGATCCACAGAAACTCTATCTGCCGGAACAGTAAGACCCTGAAAAACCCATTTCCCTTGCCAAATACTTCACTTGCTCACCACTTCTTCTCTCGCGACTTCCCCAAAACTGCCTTCTCCTAGTTCTCATGTTTTCCCGGGACTCTTCGAATACACCAAGATGCCGCTAATGAAGTTAATCACGAACTTATCCAGAAACTCCTGAAAGGCTTCGCTCATCAACCTCATAAACGCATCTCGTGCATTTGTCAACCCGGACGACATCACCACCAACTTTACACGTCCCATTTTCGTCAAGAAAGCCGTCTTCCTGACATTCACCTAATCAATAGAAATCCGGTGTTAACTGGATGCCAAGTCAACCTTGAAGAACAACGTAGCCCCCTCACAATTGATCCAACAACTTATCAATTCTCGGAAAAGGATACTTGTTCTTCACGGTGACTCGGTTAAGCCCTCGATAAACGATGCACAACCGGAAACAACCACACTTCTTTTTCATAAACAATACCGGTGCTCCCCACGGTGAAGTACTCAACAAATCCTCTAGCCGCCTCATCGGCTCTTACAACGCTGCTGGAGTCATCCGGTAAGGTGCCTTAGATAACGGCATCGTCCCAGGTTCCAACTCAATCGTGAAAGGATCCGACCGCGATGACGGTAATCCCTGCAACGACCGAAAGATGTCCTCACAGTCCTGGACAACCCGAAAATCCCTCACTGCAACCTTACCAACATACTCCGCCAGCCCAATAGTCTCCAAGTAAGCCTCGCAACCCCTCAGTCATAGCCTCAGCCTACACCCGAGAGATCACGAGACTCTTAGAAGTCGGTCTCCTCCCTGATAAACCAACCTTCTTCCTTCACGCTCAAAAACAACACGACCCCGATGACAATCCAGATGAACTCTGTACCGATCAAGCCAATCCAAACACAGGATGCCATCGTACAGTTCCACTGGACTGATCACCAAGTCCGCTGGCACCAACTCACCAGCCACTAGAACATTCACGCCTCTCGCCCTCCATGCTCCTACCAGCATGAACCAGCATAAACCATGAGTCGGTTAGACTCCAAAGCATACCCACGAACTGATCTCTCTCCCAGAGCCAGTTCCAAAAACCTCGTCTCTAAACGATCCGCAACCTCTCGAGGAAAGAACTTAGCATCACACTCTGCCCAAAAGTCCGCCCAGGCCAACACTGCCTGAACCCTCCTAGCTGCAACATACCACTCGCAAAGAATCCTATACCTATTCTCTGCACATGTTCTTTTATCCGCAGATAAGACGGAACCCTACCAATAACCGCAGCCCTCAGCCGCACCTCTGCCACTAGTGGCATCACCAGAGCCTAACCAGCACCGCCCTCGGTAACCGCTCCTAAAACTGCTGAAGCCAATCCGCCAGACGATCATCTTGACCCTGAGCCCACCCGCGGGCGCACCCGCACTACCAACCTCACGAGGACCCACACCGGCCCCCGGCAGCCAACCTCGGACCACACTATCCCCACCAGCCCTCACACTGGCGCTCACACTTGGCTGCACGATGGCAGTATCAATGGCGCTCAAGCCGTCTTGAAACGTCTACGGATCACTCTCAGCCACATGCGCAACACTTTGAGTCGCACTCCCGACAGACTCACTCACTAGTGCCGCCACCACAACTACTGCAACAGATCTGCCAGACGATCAACTCGTTGCCTGGACTCCTCCTGCGGGCGCACCCGAATAGCGAGCCAATCCAGCACCAGCTCGAGTACCAGCTCTGGCCCCACAGCCCTCACACTGGCTCTCACATAGGCACTCCCACTGGCACTCGTACTAATACACAGACCCTCTTGATACGTCTACGACTCTGTCACAGTCTCAACGTGGAACCCTGAGCCGCATCCCAGCCGACTCACTCACTGGTCCCCAACCACAATCCTGACCTCCACGGTCCCCCGGCCACCAAGGCCATATTCTCTAGTGCCTCTAGCCAACCTACTATTTTACCACAGCACACGCGAAGCACTAAAGAACAAAACACAAACAAACAACACTTACCGTGGAATCTCTTTGAACGCTCGAAGGAAGATGATATAGAACCCCCAAACCCATAGAATTGACAATTTACCAATTTCAATCCTAGCAGTTCTAGCCCGTCCTAAAACCGTAAAGGCTCTGATACCAAACTGAAACGACCCAACCCGTTATTTTTTTTTTTTAAAAACATTTAACCCTTGGTCTCGGATTAGCATTCTCATAAATGCTATCCTCAACAACCAAGCAACAAATACAAGCAACCAGCGGATAACAATAAACAATTAAACCAGAAATCAATTCCATTAAACTAAACCAATCCAAGATAAATTCCAATTCCATAAAACCAGCAACCTAACCCGGTTCTAAAACAGAAATGGAAAACAACAAAATCACACAGCACGAAACCGAGACCCTAGATCATCTCCCTCTTCGTTGCCATGATTCCACGATCACAATTTGCCTTTACCTGCATCATATGGAAAAAAGAGATGCGTGAGTATTATCATAAATACCCAGTGAGACGGTCCTCCCATCTACGACAGCGCACTCAGACGCGATGGATCCGCTCAGGCAAAGATACATCAATCAGCACACAAAACACAACAACACGGCTCAACCACAGCCAACCAGACAGGCTGTCGATCGACACTACCACTAGGTGTCGATCGACACCTTCTGCATGTGCCTGTCGATCGACAGCACCTCATATACCTGTCGAAAACAGCAATCCACATACAACAAGCACAATACACAGTCTCAAACAAACACATCAATATCAATCAATTCGTTCTAAACCTATCACCAAAGAACCCTAACGAATCCACCGGCCCAGAAGCCATGGTCACACACTCACCTTAGCCTAATAGTTGCCCCAGACCTCAGCCTCTGGCAACTCTCCTCCTTTGCCTAATGAACAAGGCAAATCAAACCAGTCGGTTAACCCAAACAGAAATAGTCGGTTAAACCAACCAACCAAACCAATCCGGTTAACTAAACCAATCTGGTTAACTAAACAAAACCAAACCAAACCAATCCGGTTAACTAAACCAAACCAAACCAAAATAAACCAAACCGGTTAACTAAACCAAACCAAACCAATTCGAGTTTCTCCTAAACCGGATTAGGGTTTTCTAAAAACAGAAACAACACACCGACTTCGAACGCACACTGAGAACGGAGATTACCTCAGAATCATGATCGAAAACCTGCTCTAGAATCGTGAGACCGAGACCTTTCCAACGATATGCAGATCGTTTCCTAACTCTTTCTGGTTCGACGGGAAAATACCCACGAAGTGGACTGATCGCAGATCCAATTCTGCACGAACCTCTCTCGGGAAAACAACATCAAATCTCAGAATACTCATCGCAAAGACAATCCGATTTCAGCTAAAGCTAGATATAAGAGTGGAGAACGTACCCTAAAAGTTTCACTCCAATCCAAACAGATTAGGCTATTCGATCATCTGTTCTTCTAAAACGCATCAGAACTGTCTTCATCCCATTCTTTTCTACAAACCACCACAAACGAACCTGCTACCTTCTCTTTCAATTTCTCAGCCTATTCCATGTTTTATCTGCACAAAACGGAGGCTGCTCTCTTTTATACTCAAGCCCTAGGGTTCACTTAACCCAAACCAGCCAAACCGAACAATTAAAATTAAACCATTCGGTCCAATTCAATTATCTTTCCTAAATTTTGGTTCACGGGCGTTACAGTGGAAATTATGCAGAATCTGACATGTTTTAAAGCTCAAGATGCAAGTTATGATGTTCTTAAACTTTTGTATGAGGTTGAAGTCGAGATTTTGCCCATGTTTCTTGCTTCGAATACGGGAAACTACACTTTCTCATCAAGTAATTTTCACAACTGTTAAGGAGCAGTGAGATTTCCAGGATGAAATGTGAACATTGGCTTGTGAAACCATAAATATTTTTGCTTCTAGGTGGTGACATTTGCTGGGCAACGTTTGATAGAAGTTTTAAAATTTTTTAGGAAACTTCCAGAAATTCCTTCTTACATTTTCATATATTATAGCAAATAAAGAAATGACTAGCGTAGGTACGCAACTAATCGTTATTGCAAATGAGGTAGATAGAATTGTGGTTTGGAGATAGGAGTTAGAGATGCATAAATGGACCAAAGGTCATGCAATGATTACACCGCGAGTCATGTATGGTTCCGCGAGACGTGGGACTTTCGGGAAGAATCAAGACCGGTAAAAGTGGCCCGAGGTTGTGAGCAAATCGAAGAAGTACAATGATGATACCAAAAACATGGACAATAATTCATGGAATGCATAAGCGATTAGTTCGGGATGTTTCTTACGAGTTAAGTTTTACGTTATTGGCGGTCGTGATGAGAATGAAAAACACCTAACTTGTGGAGAAAGTTACAATGAGGTGAAAAATTCATGGGTGCTAATACCAGACATGCTCAAAGACATAATATTCAAGTCTCCCCAATCGCCACCTCTCATTGCGGTGATCAACGATAATTTTTACTCATTGGAAACATCTTCGAACAATCTACAAGTTTATGATATAAATGTAAACGTTTGGAAGAAACTTAGTAATGTGCATGTGAAACCAAATACTGCTTTAGGTTGGGGCGTTGCGCTTAAATCGATTAAAGATAGGCTTTTGGTGATTGGATTTTCATCTAATAGATCTTGTAATAAGATAATGACGGTTTACACTTGTCGTCCTTCTCCAAATGTGGAAGAGCAGTGATAGGGTTATAAAGTTTTACCAAAATAAAATAACTAAGACTGCAAGTTCGTAGTATTTAGAAGTTTGGCCCGTACAGTTTCAGGCTACACACTAAATTCTAAAGCCTGCTTGTAAGACATTGCAATAAATTCAGTTTACGTATTTTGTGTTGCAGGTGAAACGTATATGAAAGGGAAGGAGACTGGCCAGAAAAGAGTTAAGTTCTTATGAAATAGCTTTAGATGAACTTAGAGGTAGAGAAAATATAATATGGGCTTGTGAATGTACAAAGAGACATGTAATTGTTATTGTGTTGTAAGGTTGGGGTAGATTAGAAATATGTTCAAGAGCGAATGAGATTGTGTGGTGTCAGGTAGCTATGGGTAGAATAAGATAGTTTAATATCTTCTGTAAAAGTATTACTCTAATCTATCTATTGCAGCGGTTAATGTTGGGTGTAGCGGTTGCTGGGTGTAGTAGTTGCTATGGACCATGTTTGGATCATCAAAATTGTAAGTCACGGGATCGTGACACGTGTTAATGCTAATTTAGACCGTGACATGTGTTAAAACTTAAAATTAATTATAAATTAAAATGGAAAACTTACAAAATCATTATCAAGTAATTCAACCAATAATAAAAAGGAAACTTTTGAAAAGTTCAAAACTAATTAGAAATGGGAAATTTTCTAATAATCTAAATTTAGTATTATCATCAAAATAGAAAATTTCCGACTCAAGAGAGTATTGGATACTTTCAATATTTTTTAAAAGAAAATTGTATGGAATGAAAATTATACCAGTTAAGAAGATAATAACATATAGTTACTATTAAAATAATTTTATAGGTTTTATGAGATTATTAAAATAAAATTTATTCTTTTATAATTTAACTCTACATTATCTGATTTTTTACGATTTTATCACATAAATAATATACATGTATTATAGGTAATAGTATTTTGTTTCCTTTGGTATTAAGAATATGAATTTACTTACACACATATATATATACTAGGTAAAGGACCCGCATATATGCGGGTTTATGAAAAAAATATTTTACAAACCGTGAAAAATCCCATGAAATTTTTTTTATTCATGATAGTAAACAAAATTGAAAACCTTGATATAAATAAATTTCATACTTACTTTTTTTTTATCTTAAATTGTTTGGTGTAGTTTGATTTCTAATTAAATTTGATCATGTCTATTCCAAATAACTTGTTTCTTTCTATTCATCTTTGAAATAGTTTAATTTTCACTATTTCGCTACTCTATTTTTATTATATTATTTACTTGTTAAAATTTTGACATATTTTAAAGTAATTAGTTTTTCTTCTTATTCCTTATTGAAGTATGATTATTTTATTATGTAGTTGGTCATTCATAGGTTTGTTTTTCCAAAATCTTAACAAATTGAATCTCATATGTTTAGTTGCAAACTCAAATTACAAATTTTAGTAAAAGTTTTTTTCATATAATTGGTTTCCAAATTTTGCAAGAATCTAATGATACACAAAACTTTGAATAGTAATACATTATTCAAATAAAATCAAATGTAGTTAGATATTATTCAAATAATTAGTATTACATTAAGACTTATTCATATAAAGTCTTTTTCTCTAAGCTCATTATTTTTCTTAAAATGTTTAGTCTCTTACTTTCTTAAAAGACGTACTACAATACGATGATAAATACTTTTTAATTTAACTTGTCTAACATGAAATAGTTGTTGTGTTTTCTTGTGATGATAAGCATTTATATATTTGTATTTATTAATTAGTTTTTTTAATTCTAATTAGAAGCATATATAAAAAAAATTCAAGTAATTTTTCTCAATGGTTATTCTAATATACATGTAAAATATTTTTAGTTTATCTAGACTTAGGTTTTGCATACGATGATTTATCTACATATCAAAAGATTTATCTATTTTAAATATTTTTAGTTTAAATAGACTTAGGTTTTGCATACGATGATTTATCCACATATCAAAAGATTTATCTATTTTAGGTTAATAACATCTTTATTTGTAAAATAGTAAAGAGTAAACCTATTTTAAATAGGATTAGATTTTTTTTGAAATTTTTGATTTAATTTAGTTAAAATAAAATAACACGTGTCAAAACCTAATTTAAATAGGATTATAGAAATTTATAAATATGCGATTTAATTTAATTAAACTAAATTAATACGTGTCAAAATCTTATCAACCGGTTGACACGTGTCGCGATCATGTCAATTATTATGTTTGATGCATCAAACTTTATATAATAAGATATATATATTTTAGGATCCATGATATGAATTAGAACATGAAAAGTAAGATAAAAATGGACTTCTAGTGATTTATGATCCATGTTTAAATAGTATTAAAAAATAATTTAACGGGTTCCTAATTAAAATTAAAATTTTATTAATAATTTTTAATATGATTACATGCGTATTAACTATTAACGTAGACCTTAATCTAGTAATTAATAAAGACTGTGTCTTTATTGAAATTGCCAAGTCTCTTAAATCTGTTTATATTGCTATGTTGTTAATTTGTGCTAAGATTCCAAATTTTTCATCTAAATATTTTGATTCTTGGGTGGACTACTTAAACCTAGACCTGCGACTTCAGGTTGTTTGAGTTTTTCAATTCGGAAATTTTGGTTTTTTGGGTATTTTGGATTGTAAAATTTCTTCCAACACTAACCGAAATAAATTTTGGTTTGGCTCGGTTCGGTTATCGGGTATTTTGGTTAGTAAATTTTTTACCGAAATTGTCATACATGTTTTTGAAATTTGAAAAATCCGGGCACAAAATCGGTTTAGTTGGATAATTTCGGTTGTTTGGTTCATTCAGATCATTTGATTTCTTCTCCTTATAGTCGTTGTTCGTATCATTTACGGTTAGCTATTATTCGGTTATGCATCGTTTGGTTTGAACAACTCCTTTGTTTTGGTTTTATCTATCGTTGTAGATTTTGGTCTTTTGATTGTTTTATTTCTTGTGTATTTATGTCAAATTTTTTTAAAAAGGGTAAATAATCTAATATTTTACGGAAAAAGGAAATAGAATGATTAGTGGTAACTAATTTCAAAGTCATTGTTTTTTTATATGGAAAAGATATCTCAAATCCAAACCACCTATTCTAAAGTGATAATATTTTATACAAAAAAGTTTCACTCAATAGTAGACACTAAAAAACTGAAAATATCTAAACAATAGTAGAAAGTAGAAATTTTCGGTAGGAACGTAAAAAAAGAACTAAATAGAGTAATTAAATTATGAATGAAAAAGTAGATATTTTTTTTATGGGAGACCGCTCCTTTCTCTCTCTAATTTTTTTTCCTCTGCCTTCTCTCTAAACTATCTTGTTGTTGAGTGGCTCCGGCGGCTCATTTAGCGTCGGAGTTGCACCTGATCACCTTTCCTTACTTAAGCAGTTTACAGTTTTCCTCTTTTTGGATTACTTGGTTCTTAGATCTATAATTTTTATATCTAGTTTTATAGATCTAGATTTCAGATCTAGTTCCCTATTTTTTTTGTCTCTGTAGGAGGTCTTCCTCTTCGTATGTTAATGGCTGATGTGATTCGGGGTGGTTGATTTCGAGGGGATTTAATCTTGGTTTCTTTCATTTGATTCCCCTCACATATTGATTATGTCGGTGATGGTTTCATGCGTTAGCCTTGCGTAGGCTACGCTTTATCTCATAGGCGGTGGGTTTTTGGAGACGGGGTTGGTTTTTGTCTCGGTTGAGGTTGTAATCTTATTTAGATTTGTAAGGTCGTCTCCGTTAGATCACAAATCTTGGAGTTTGTTTGACGGTGCGACATAGCTGCTCCCACCTTGGTACTCACTTATCTTGCTTCCACTATAGTTTTAGCTTGTCTCATTTTTGGTTTGATGTTGACGGGATCTTGATTTGTGGTGGTGCCTTGGCTCTGATCAACCATGAACCTTCTGGTTACTTTCTTGTTTTTGATTACCTTTTTCCTTGACACCTTTGACTGATATTTAGTCTATGTGCTTCATCTGCATAACAATTACGAGTTTTTATTCAAAGCAGTTTTCCCTGCAACGTTACCTTTTGTAACGCCCAAAACCTGGTTTGTCTTCTTAATGGTGAAGAGTCAGAATTAGAGGCAACTTTCCCTCGCTCTCGCCCATTCGCTTGAGGGTCGAGTCACTCTTCTCGGCTCTATAATTAAGTAGATTAAGCAGGTTGGGCTTGTTTAAATTTTTCTTCGGAAAAATAATGAATCCGGTGATATAGGCGTTTTGTTTCTCAACTATTATGATTTTTATGTGGAATCAATTGGTCTTTATCTTTGGTCTTTGTTTCTAATGTATGTGTTTTTGTAGATTGTCTATGTCTCATATTGGCTCTGAGGATTTCTCTGTTGTTTTTGGCATTTGGCGATGAAGAAATGTTTTCTTGTCGGGTTATGTGTAGTCTCGGTTCAAAATATTAATCAAATCTTCGAGAAGACCAAAACAAGAAAAGGTAGACTTTTTTGGAAATACAATATTTTTGGGTGTTTTTCAATATTTTTATTTGTAAAAAGAAAATACATGAATATTACTAAACTTTTTGATTTTGGTCAATAAAATATTACAACACTAATATTTTATGTTTTCAAGCTCGAAGACATGATCATTCCACCGTTGTTGACATATTGGAGCTTGATGGTGCATCCAACACAAAACCCTACTTGACCTTGCTAATTCTGGATGACCCATGAACACCTGCGATACTATGCGCCACACCTCCCAACCATGTAAACTCTCTCTTTCTGAATTCATCTAAACTTCTAGTCTTTCTTTGGTAATCGTCGGCAACAGCTTATCCCTGCCTGTAAAGGCAAAGGGTGAAACCTGTTTCTGCACCTCTACTCATCCTATGTGTTTTCAAAACATTTTACCATGTCCTGAATTTTTTTTAAAAATTTATTTATATCCGGCTTTTAGAATAGATAACTCTTACTCTATTGAATTTGATCCTTCGGATTTCTAATTAAGGATTTCCAAACCTCGGAGATGATAATCCGAGGTGATTGCTCTGATCTTCTTTACTCAGTCACTCCATCATCATCATCTCACCCGCAAGCTCTAATCTCAACCACTTTTTCCGCTTCGCTTTAGCACTAATTGAGATACTAAAGGTGACATTTATGAAATTCCCTTAAAGTCGATTATCGGGAGGCAAACATATGATTTTGGCCAAAAACAACTATTAGTTTTAAAACGTATAATTGATAACTATAAACAAAATTACAGGTTTCGGTCTAGAGTTTCTTGGTAATTCTAAAAGAAAAGAAAACTATAAAATTAGATAGTGAGACCGAAATTTATAAACTCCATAATTAAATAACTATATTTATCAATTTATTCAATTACATTTACATATTCTTAAATTAAAATTATTCAACTATATTACACTACGCACAACACCTATTAATTTGAAGGGTTCATATTTAAAATTTATATGTTGTATACGTTTCAGTCTTAAATTTTATAATATCTGTATATGATCAAAATCTAATAAAAAAATAAATCTCAACTCAAATATACCACAACTTCAGTTATTTTTCAGCGTTTTTACCGCCATAAACTTATTTATAATAGGAACACAAAAACGCAAACACAAACCAAATATGTTACCAAGTTTTGCCACGAAGAAACCTTAAGCTAAAATAACCCAATTTTTTTGAATAAAATCGTTGAATATAACACCATCGTAACAATTCTTCCTTTCCTCCCAAAGCTGCTTTTCCACATTTGGAGAAGGACGACAAGTGTAAACCGTCATTGTCTTATTACTAGATCTAGTAGATGAAAATCCAATCACCAGAAGCCTATCTCCAATCGATTTAAACGCAACACCCCAACCTTAAGCAACATTTCCTGTCGAATGCACATTACCAAGTTTGTTCCAAGCGTTTGCGTTTATATCATAAACTTGTAGCTTGTTCGAAGATGGTTTCAATAAGTAAAGGTTATCGTTGACCACTATGGCGATTGTTCCAATGATTATAGGTTATCGTTGACCACAATAATAAGAGGCAGCGATTGGGGAAACTTGAACGTTATGTCTTTGAACATGTCCGGTATCAGCACCCAATAATTTTTCACCTCATTGTAACTTTCTCACAAGTTAGGTGTTTTTCATTCTCATCACGACCACCAATGACGTAAACTTGTCTCGCAAGAAACATCTTGAACTGATCGTTTATGCATTCCATGAATTATCGTCCATGTTTTGGAATAAACATTGTACTTCTTCGTTGTGCTCACAACCTCGGGGTCCCAATTTCGCCAATCTTGATTCTTCTAGCAAAGAATGCATTGGTACCCCACGGCTCGCGGAACCATACATGACTCGCGGTGTTATCATTGCAGGACCTTTGGTCAACTTATGCATCTCTAACACCTATCTCCAAAGATAACTCTCTACCTCCTTTCCAATAACGATTAGTTGCATACCTATACTAGTCATTTCCTTATCGCTATAATAGATGCAAATGTCTGATGGAATTTCTGGAAGCTTCCTAAAATTTTCAAAACTTCTACCAAACGTTGTCCAACAAGTGTTACCGCATGGAAGCAAAAATACGTATAGTTTCACAAGCCCATGCTCACGTCTCATCCTGGAAATCTCACTATTCTTTAACAGTTGGGAAAATTGCTTGTTGAGAAAATGTAGTTTCTAGTATTTGAAGCAAGAAACATGGGAAAAGATCTCCACTTCAACCTCATACGAAAGTTTAAGAACATCATAACTTGCATTTTGAGCTTTTAAACCTGCCAAATTCTGCATGCCTTCCACGATCACACCTTTTCCTAACTTCAAATAGGAATCTCATGTTTGGTGCCAATAATTAGAAGCTTCTTTGGCTTAGAGCGGCTCAAACTTTTCCACTTCTAGGAGCAAGATTTGTTCTTAGCATTCTTTTAGTCTCATCTTTTGACACGATTTTGTGTGGATCAAACAAAACAAAAAATGAATAAATCATCAGTTGACTAATTCACAAAAATCTAGTAGAACGTTTTCAATACTTTGATGTTGGTAATTTTGGTTTCTCCTCGACAAGTAGAGATGTTCCACTAAAAACTGGACCAAAGAGATCATTAGTGTTATTGGTGAGACCGACTTTTAAAAGCCCAAAATCTGTCAAACTGCTCAGAATTCATATGAAACAAAAAAAGTACCATAAGATAAACATGGACGCATGGTTCTAATAACTTATCCATGTATTATATTGAGTCTCATAAATGCATATGCTATCTATCCGTGTGGGTTTTATGAGTAAAAAAAGACTATGATCTCCAAAGGATCATATTGCATGACATCAACAAATCATTCTCATGGCCTATTACTAATCAATATAAGTTCTCAAATGGTTATTACCTTAACATGACCATCACGTGCAATCAACAAAATGTCAGGCTTCAAATCACGATGCATAACACCCTTGAAGTGTAAATATTCCAAAGTAAGGATCTGACACAAATAATCGACAATGAATCGCAACATCTTGATTCTATAGATATTTTAAACGAGATATTTTGTTCAACACCGGCAATCCCTTTGTGCTGGGTTATAGAAAAGATTTACATATATTTTGTTCAACGCCGGCAATAATTGCTTTACGTATTTATATTTCTACATATATTATAAGTATACATAGGACAGACGATATACACATGCCATAATTTTTCTAAAATATACTACACAAATTAGGCTATCAAAAAGTTACAATACCAACGGTTCGATTTTATAATATTACACTGATAGCCTAATTTTAGAAACATCAATTAGAGTATACCATCTATATGGCATGTGTATATCGTCTTTCTATGTATACATATAATATATGTAGAAATAAAAATACAAAAATCAATTGTTGTCGGCGTTGAACAAAATATACGTAAATCCTTTCTATAGGCCACCGCAAAGGGATTGCCGACGTTGAACAAAATATCTCGTTTAAAATATCTATAGAATCAAGATGTTGCGATTCATTGTCGATTGTTTGTGTCAGATCCGTGCTTTGGAATATTTACACTCCAAGGATGTTATGCATCGTGATTTGAAGCCTGACATTTTGTTGATTGCACGTGATCGTCATGTTAAGGTAATAACCATTTGAGAACTTATATTGATTAGTAATAGGCCATCAGGATGTTTTGTTCATGCAATATGATGCTCTGGAGATCATAGTCTTTTTTTACTCATAAAACCCACACGAATAGATAGCATATACATTTATGAGACTATAAATATAATACGTGGATAAGTTATTACAACCATGCGTCCATGTTTATCTTATGGTACCTTTTTGTTTCATCTGAATTCTGAGTAGTTTGACAGATTTTGGGCTTTCAAAAGTCGGTCTCATCAATAGCATTGATGATCTCTTTGGTCTAGTTTTAAGTGGAACATCTCTACTTGTCGAGGAGAAACCAAAATTACCAACATCAAAGTATTAAAAACGTTCTACGAGATTGTTGCGAATGAATCAACTAATGATCTATTCATTTTTTGTTTTGTGGTTTGAAATCCACAAAAAAAATCTTGTCAAAAGATGAGAGTAAAAGAATGCTAAGAACATAACTTGCTCCTAGAAATTGAAAAAGTTTGAGCCGCTCTAAGCCAAAGAAGCTTCTAATTACTGGCACCAAACCTGAGATTCATAATATGAATTTAGGAAAAGATGAAATCGTGGAAGTCATGCAGAATCTGACAGGTTTAAAAGCTCAAGTTGCAAGTTCTGATGTTCTTAAACTTTTGTATGAGGTTGAAGTCGAGATTTTTGCCCATGTTTCTTGCTTCGAATACGGGAAACGACACTTTCTCATAAAGTAATTTTCACAACTGTTAAAGAGCAGTGAGATTTCCAGGATGAAACGTGAACATGGGTTTGTGAAACCATAAATATTTTTGCTTCTAGGCGGTGACATTTGCTGGACAACGTTTGATAGAAGTTTTAAATTTTTTAGGAAACTTCCAGAAATTCCTTCATACATTTTCATATATTATAGCAAATAAGGAAATGACTAGCGTAGGTACGCAACTAATCGTTATTGGAAATGAGGTAGATAGAATTGTGGTTTGGAGATAGGAGTTAGAGATGCATAAATGGACCAAAGGTCATGCAATGATTACACCGCGAGTCATGTATGGTTCCGCGAGACGTGGGACTTTCGGGAAGAATCAAGACCGGTAAAAGTGGCCTGAGGTTGTGAGCAAATCGAAGAAGTACAATGATGATACCAAAAACATGGACAATAATTCATGGAATGCATAAGCGATCAGTTCGGGATGTTTCTTACGAGTTAAGTTTTACGTTATTGGCGGTCGTGATGAGAATGAAAAACACCTAACTTGTGGAGAAAGTTACAATGAGGTGAAAAATTCTTGGGTGCTGATACCAGACATGCTCAAAGACATAATATTCAAGTCTCCCCAATCGCCACCTCTCATTGCGGTGATCAACGATAGCCTTTACTCATTGGAAACATCTTCGAACAATCTACAAGTTTATGATATAAATGTAAACGTTTGGAAGAAACTTAGTAATGTGCATGTGAAGCCAAATACTGCTTTAGGTTGGGGCGTTGCGCTTAAATCGATTAAAGATAGGCTTTTGGTGATTGGATTTTCATCTAATAGATCTTGTAATAAGATAATGACGGTTTACACTTGTCGTCCTTCTCCAAATGTGGAAGAGCAGTGATAGGGTTATAAAGTTTTACCAAAATAAAATAACTAAGACTGCAAGTTCGTAGTATTTAGAAGTTTGGCCCGTACAGTTTCAGGCTACACACTAAATTCTAAAGCCTGCTTGTAAGACATTGCAATAAATTCAGTTTACGTATTTTGTGTTGCAGGTGAAACGTATATGAAAGGGAAGGAGACTGGCCAGAAAAGAGTTAAGTTCTTATGAAATAGCTTTAGATGAACTTAGAGGTAGAGAAAATATAATATGGGCTTGTGAATGTACAAAGAGACATGTAATTGTTATTGTGTTGTAAGGTTGGGGTAGATTAGAAATATGTTCAAGAGCGAATGAGATTGTGTGGTGTCAGGTAGCTATGGGTAGAATAAGATAGTTTAATATCTTCTGTAAAAGTATTACTCTAATCTATCTATTGCAGCGGTTAATGTTGGGTGTAGCGGTTGCTGGGTGTAGTAGTTGCTATGGACCATGTTTGGATCATCAAAATTGTAAGTCACGGGATCGTGACACGTGTTAATGCTAATTTAGACCGTGACATGTGTTAAAACTTAAAATTAATTATAAATTAAAATGGAAAACTTACAAAATCATTATCAAGTAATTCAACCAATAATAAAAAGGAAACTTTTGAAAAGTTCAAAACTAATTAGAAATGGGAAATTTTCTAATAATCTAAATTTAGTATTATCATCAAAATAGAAAATTTCCGACTCAAGAGAGTATTGGATACTTTCAATATTTTTTAAAAGAAAATTGTATGGAATGAAAATTATACCAGTTAAGAAGATAATAACATATAGTTACTATTAAAATAATTTTATAGGTTTTATGAGATTATTAAAATAAAATTTATTCTTTTATAATTTAACTCTACATTATCTGATTTTTTACGATTTTATCACATAAATAATATACATGTATTATAGGTAATAGTATTTTGTTTCCTTTGGTATTAAGAATATGAATTTACTTACACACATATATATATATATATATATTTTAGGATCCATGATATGAATTAGAACAAGAAAAGTAAGATAAAAATGGACTTCTAGTGATTTATGATCCATGTTTAAATGGTATTAAAAAATAATTTAACGGGTTCCTAATTAAAATTAAAATTTTATTAATAATTTTTAATATGATTACATGCGTATTAACTATTAACGTAGACCTTAATCTAGTTATTAATAAAGACTGTGTCTTTATTGAAATTGCCAAGTCTCTTAAATCTGTTTATATTGCTATGTTGTTAATTTGTGCTAAGATTCCAAATTTTTCATCTAAATATTTTGATTCTTGGGTGGACTACTTAAACCTAGACCTGCGACTTCAGATTGTTTGAGTTTTTCAATTAGGAAATTTTGGTTTTTTGGGTATTTTGGATAGTAAAATTTCTTCCAAAACTAACCGAAATAAATTTTGGTTTGGCTCGGTTCGGTTATCGGGTATTTTGGTTAGTAAATTTTTTACCGAAATAGTCATACATGTTTTTGAAATTTGAAAAATCCGGGCACAAAATCGGTTTAATTGGATAATTTCGGTTGTTTGGTTCATTCAGATCATTTGATTTCTTCTCCTTATAGTCGTTGTTCGTATCATTTACGGTTAGCTATTATTCGGTTATGCATCGTTTGGTTTGAACAACTCCTTTGTTTTGGTTTTATCTATCGTTGTAGATTTTGGTCTTTTGATTGTTTTATTTCTTGTGTATTTATGTCAAATTTTTTTAAAAAGGGTAAATAATCTAATTTTTTACGGAAAAAGGAAATAGAATGATTAGTGGTAACTAATTTCAAAGTCATTGCTTTTTTATATGGAAAAGATATCTCAAATCCAAACCACCTATTCTAAAGTGATAATATTTATACAAAAAAGTTTCACTCAATAGTAGACACTAAAAAACTGAAAATATCTAAACAATAGTAGAAAGTAAAAAATTTCGGTAGGAACGTAAAAAAAGAACTAAATAGAGTAATTAAATTATGAATGAAAAAGTAGATATTTTTTTTATGGTAGACCGCTCCTTTCTCTCTCTAATTTTTTTTCCTCTGCCTTCTCTCTAAACTATCTTGTTGTTGAGTGGCTCCGGCGGCTCATTTAGCGTCGGAGTTGCACCTGATCTCCTTTCCTTACTTAAGCAGTTTACAGTTTTCCTCTTTTTGGATTACTTGGTTCTTAGATCTATAATTTTTATATCTAGTTTTATAGATCTAGATTTCAGATCTAGTTCCTTATTTTTTTTTGTCTTTGTAGGAGGTCTTCCTCTTCGTATGTTAATGGCTGATGTGATTCGGGGTGGTTGATTTCGAGGGGATTTAATCTTGGTTTCTTTCATTTGATTCCCCTCACATATTGATTATGTCGGTGATGGTTTCATGCGTTAGGCGGTGGGTTTTTGGAGACGGGGTTGGTTTTTGTCTCGGTTGAGGTTGTAATCTTATTTAGATTTGTAAGGTCGTCTCCGTTAGATCACAAATCTTGGAGTTTGTTTGACGGTGCGACATAGCTGCTCCCACCTTGGTACTCACTTATCTTCCTTCCACTATAGTTTTAGCTTGTCTCATTTTTGGTTTGATGTTGACGGGATCTGGATTTGTGGTGGTGCCTTGGCTCTGATCAACCATGAACCTTCTGGTTACTTTCTTGTTTTTGATTACCTTTTTCCTTGACACCTTTGACTGATATTTAGTCTATGTGCTTCATCTGCATAACAATTACGAGTTTTTTTCAAAGCAGTTTTCCCAGCAACGTTACCTTTTGTAACGCCCAAAACCCGGTTTGTCTTCTTAATGGTGAAGAGTCAGAATTAGAGGCAACTTTCCCTCGCTCTCGCCCATTCGCTTGAGGGTCGAGTCACTCTTCTCGGCTCTATAATTAAGTAGATTAAGCAGGTTGGGCTTGTTTAAATTTTTCTTCGGAAAAATAATGAATCCGGTGATATAGGCGTTTTGTTTCTCAACTATTATGATTTTTATGTGGAATCAATTGGTCTTTATCTTTGGTCTTTGTTTCTAATGTATGTGTTTTTGTAGATTGTCTATGTCTCATATTGGCTCTGAGGATTTCTCTGTTGTTTTTGGCATTTGGCGATGAAGAAATGTTTTCTTGTCGGGTTATGTGTAGTCTCGGTTCAAAATATTAATCAAATCTTCGAGAAGACCAAAACAAGAAAAGGTAGACTTTTTTGGAAATACAATATTTTTTGGGTGTTTTTCAATATTTTTATTTGTAAAAAGAAAATACATGAATATTACTAAACTTTTTGATTTTGGTCAATAAAATATTACAACACTAATATTTTATGTTTTCAAGCTCGAAGACATGATCATTCCACCGTTGTTGACATATTGGAGCTTGATGGTGCATCCAACACAAAACCCTACTTGACCTTGCTAATTCTGGATGACCCATGAACACCTGCGATACTATGCGCCACACCTCCCAACCATGTAAACTCTCTCTTTCTGAATTCATCTAAACTTCTAGTCTTTCTTTGGTAATCGTCGGCAACAGCTTATCCCTGCCTGTAAAGGCAAAGGGTGAAACCTGTTTCTGCACCTCTACTCATCCTATGTGTTTTCAAAACATTTTACCATGTCTGAATTTTTTTTAAAAATTTATTTATATCCGGCTTTTAGAATAGATAACTCTTACTCTATTGAATTTGATCCTTCGGATTTCTAATTAAGGATTTCCAAACCTCGGAGATGATAATCCGAGGTGATTGCTCTGATCTTCTTTACTCAGTCACTCCATCATCATCATCTCACCCGCAAGCTCTAATCTCAACCACTTTTTCCGCTTCGCTTTAGCACTAATTGAGATACTAAAGGTGACATTTATGAAATTCCCTTAAAGTCGATTATCGGGAGGCAAACATATGATTTTGGCCAAAAACAACTATTAGTTTTAAAACGTATAATTGATAACTATAAACAAAATTACAGGTTTCGGTCTAGAGTTTCTTGGTAATTCTAAAGAAAAGAAAACTATAAAATTAGATAGTGAGACCGAAATTTATAAACTCCATAATTAAATAACTATATTTATCAATTTATTCAATTACATTTACATATTCTTAAATTAAAATTATTCAACTATATTACACTACGCACAACACCTATTAATTTGAAGGGTTCATATTTAAAATTTATATGTTGTATACGTTTCAGTCTTAAATTTTATAATATCTGTATATGATCAAAATCTAATAAAAAAATAAATCTCAACTCAAATATACCACAACTTCAGTTATTTTTCAGCGTTTTTACCGCCATAAACTTATTTATAATAGGAACACAAAAACGCAAACACAAACCAAATATGTTACCAAGTTTTGCCACGAAGAAACCTTAAGCTAAAATAACCCAATTTTTTTGAATAAAATCGTTGAATATAACACCATCGTAACAATTCTTCCTTTCCTCCCAAAGCTGCTTTTCCACATTTGGAGAAGGACGACAAGTGTAAAACCGTCATTGTCTTATTACTAGATCTAGTAGATGAAAAATCCAATCACCAGAAGCCTATCTCCAATCGATTTAAACGCAACACCCCAACCTTAAGCAACATTTCCTGTCGAATGCACATTACCAAGTTTGTTCCAAGCGTTTGCGTTTATATCATAAACTTGTAGCTTGTTCGAAGATGGTTTCAATAAGTAAAGGTTATCGTTGACCACTATGGCGATTGTTCCAATGATTATAGGTTATCGTTGACCCACAATAATAAGAGGCAGCGATTGGGGAAACTTGAACGTTATGTTTTGAACATGTCCGGTATCAGCACCCAATTTTCACCTCATTGTAACTTTCTCACAAGTTAGGTGTTTTTCATTCTCATCACGACCACCAATGACGTAAATTTGTCTCGCAAGAAATATCTTGAACTGATCGTTTATGCATTCCATGAATTATCGTCCAATGTTTTGGAATAAACATTGTACTTCTTTGTTGTGCTCACAACCTCGGGGTACCAATTTCGCCAATCTTGATTCTTCCAGCAAAGAATGCATTGGTCCCCACGGCTCGCGGAACCATACATGACTCGCGGTGTTATCATTGCAGGACCTTTGGTCAACTTATGCATCTCTAACTCCTATCTCCAAAGATAACTCTCTACCTCCTTTCCAATAACGATTAGTTGCATACCTATACTAGTCATTTCCTTATCGCTATAATAGATGCAAATGTCTGATGGAATTTCTGGAAGCTTCCTAAAATTTTCAAAACTTCTACCAAACGTTGTCCAACAAGTGTTACCGCATGGAAGCAAAAATACGTATAGTTTCACAAGCCCATGCTCACGTCTCATCCTGAAATCTCACTGCTCTTTAACAGTTGTGAAAATTGCTTGTTGAGAAAATGTAGTTTCCAGTATTCGAAGCAAGAAACATGGGCAAAGATCTCCACTTCAACCTCATACGAAAGTTTAAGAACATCATAACTTGCATTTTGAGCTTTTAAACCTGTCAAATTCTGCATGCCTTCCACGATCACACCTTTTCCTAAATTCAAATAGGAATCTCATGTTTGGTGCCAATAATTAGAAGCTTCTTTGGCTTAGAGCGGCTCAAACTTTTCCACTTCTAGGAGCAAGATTTGTTCTTAGCATTCTTTTAGTCTCATCTTTTGACACGATTTTGTGTGGATCAAACAAAACAAAAAATGAATAAATCATCAGTTGATTAATTCGCAAAAATCTAGTAGAACGTTTTCAATACTTTGATGTTGGTAATTTTGGTTTCTCCTCGACAAGTAGAGATGTTCCACTAAAAACTGGACCAAAGAGATCATTAGTGTTATTGGTGAGACCGACTTTTAAAAGCCCAAAATCTGTCAAACTGCTCAGAATTCATATGAAACAAAAAGTACCATAAGATAAACATGGACGCATGGTTCTAATAACTTATCCATGTATTATATTGAGTCTCATAAATGCATATGCTATCTATCCGTGTGGGTTTTATGAGTAAAAAAAGACTATGATCTCCAAAGGATCATATTGCATGACATCAACAAAACATTCTGATGGCCTATTACTAATCAATATAAGTTCTCAAATGGTTATTACCTTAACATGACCATCACGTGCAATCAACAAAATGTCAGGCTTCAAATCACGATGCATAACACCCTTGAAGTGTAAATATTCCAAAGCAAGGATCTGACACAAATAATCGACAATGAATCGCAACATCTTGATTCTATAGATATTTTAAACGAGATATTTTGTTCAACACCGGCAATCCCTTTGTGCTGGGCTATAGAAAGGATTTACATATATTTTGTTCAACGCCGGCAATAATTGCTTTACGTATTTATATTTCTACATATATTATAGTATACATAGACAGACGATATACACATGCCATAATTTTTCTAAAATATACTACACAAATTAGGCTATCAAAAAGTTACAATACCAACGGTTCGATTTTATAATATTACACTGATAGCCTAATTTTAGAAACATCAATTAGAGTATACCATCTATATGGCATGTGTATATCGTCTTTCTATGTATACATATAATATATGTAGAAATAAAAATACAAAAGCAATTGTTGCCGGCGTTGAACAAAATATACGTAAATCCTTTCTATAGGCCACCACAAAGGGATTGCCGACGTTGAACAAAATATCTCGTTTAAAATATCTATAGAATCAAGATGTTGCGATTCATTGTCGATTGTTTGTGTCAGATCCTTGCTTTGGAATATTTACACTCCAAGGATGTTATGCATCGTGATTTGAAGCCTGACATTTTGTTGATTGCACGTGATGGTCATGTTAAGGTAATAACCATTTGAGAACTTATATTGATTAGTAATAGGCCATCAGGATGTTTTGTTCATGCAATATGATGCTCTGGAGATCATAGTCTTTTTTTACTCATAAAACCCACACGAATAGATAGCATATACATTTATGAGACTATAAATATAATACGTGGATAAGTTATTACAACCATGCGTCCATGTTTATCTTATGGTACCTTTTTGTTTCATCTGAATTCTGAGTAGTTTGACAGATTTTGGGCTTTCAAAAGTCGGTCTCATCAATAGCATTGATGATCTCTTTGGTCTAGTTTTAAGTGGAACATCTCTACTTGTCGAGGAGAAACCAAAATTACCAACATCAAAGTATTAAAAACGTTCTACGAGATTGTTGCGAATTAATCAACTAATGATCTATTCATTTTTTTTTTGTGGTTTGAAATCCACAAAAAAATCTTGTCAAAAGATGAGAGTAAAAGAATGCTAAGAACATAACTTGCTCCTAGAAATTGAAAAAGTTTGAGCCGCTCTAAGCCAAAGAAGCTTCTAATTACTGGCACCAAACCTGAGATTCATAATATGAATTTAGGAAAAGATGAAATCGTGGAAGTCATGCAGAATCTGACAGGTTTAAAAGCTCAAGATGCAAGTTATGATGTTCTTAAACTTTTGTATGAGGTTGAAGTCGAGATTTTTGCCCATGTTTCTTGCTTCGAATACGGGAAACGACACTTTCTCATAAAGTAATTTTCACAACTGTTAAAGAGCAGTGAGATTTCCAGGATGAAACGTGAACATGGGTTTGTGAAACCATAAATATTTTTGCTTCTAGGCGGTGACATTTGCTGGACAACGTTTGATAGAAGTTTTAAATTTTTTAGGAAACTTCCAGAAATTCCTTCATACATTTTCATATATTATAGCAAATAAGGAAATGACTAGCGTAGGTACGCAACTAATCGTTATTGGAAATGAGGTAGATAGAATTGTGGTTTGGAGATAGAGTTAGAGATGCATAAATGGACCAAAGGTCATGCAATGATTACACCGCGAGTCATGTATGGTTCCGCGAGACGTGGGACTTTCGGGAAGAATCAAGACCGGTAAAAGTGGCCCGAGGTTGTGAGCAAATCGAAGAAGTACAATGATGATACCAAAAACATGGACAATAATTCATGGAATGCATAAGCGATCAGTTCGGGATGTTTCTTCGAGTAATTTTACGTTATTGGCGGTCGTGATGAGAATAAAACACCTAACTTGTGGAGAAAGTTACAATGAGGTGAAAAATTCTTGGGTGCTGATACCAGACATGCTCAAAGACATAATATTCAAGTCTCCCCAATCGCCACCTCTCATTGCGGTGATCAACGATAGCCTTTACTCATTGGAAACATCTTCGAACAATCTACAAGTTTATGATATAAATGTAAACGTTTGGAAGAAACTTAGTAATGTGCATGTGAAGCCAAATACTGCTTTAGGTTGGGGCGTTGCGCTTAAATCGATTAAAGATAGGCTTTTGGTGATTGGATTTTCATCTAATAGATCTTGTAATAAGATAATGACGGTTTACACTTGTCGTCCTTCTCCAAATGTGGAAGAG